>VUQI01036147.1:15194-30558 GCA_015106735.1 Paratilapia polleni
TTTACTTTTGTTTTTTTTTTTTTTTTTTTTGGTTTTTTTCCCCCCTGTGCTTCAGAGGAAGCCGATGATCATAGCTAGTCAGTAGATGAGTTACTTTTTCCTCTGGTGATATTTGCATGAAGATAGTGCTGTAGTCATTTTCGTGCAGGTAAGGTCCCACTGGACCCAAAGCGGGGTAATCATCAGCACCGGTACTGAATAGAAAAGCTGCCGGACACATTAGCATTTCCTCAATTCTCTGTGGTCTGCCACGGTGATGAAATACGAATTGTGTATGTGTATGTTTATGTGATGCATATTTATGATAATCAGTCATATATATATATATATTTTTTAAACACTGGAGCAGCGCTGAAGCACACAGTGTTAAAGCAGCTGCCAGTAGAATTGTATAATTGGGATTATTAACTCACATTTTTCATCATATGTGACAAAGCTGAAATGGAATTACACGTACATCATATATTACATTCAATTTGATTTACTGGTCCCTACATACACTGTATCATGCGCTATTAAAACAGGGTATGTAATGAAAACCACACAGCTAAGAAAAAGCTAGTTGTCAGTTGAGTTGTGTACTGTGCAGCTGGTGCAAATTTAAAGCTGTCCTCTGGAGTTTTCGTGCAAAACACAGTCGATTTTAAAATATCTCAAATAGTTTTACCAGCTCATGGTCTTTTTCACTGCCTTGTCTGACATGCTGCTGTGCTACATTACACATTACTGTACAATAAACTGTTGATATGCAGAATAATGTTAAACTGGCCACATGATGCAAGCAAAGCAGGCAGCTGCTCACCATCTAGTGTTAGTGATCCAAAACTCCACAGGGTGCCTGTAATTTAGCTCATCTTCTCATCAATTTAATCAGCATCAAATTCAGTGTAGTATCCTAGTAAAACTGAGGCCTTTTGCATCCCTGATTGAACTCAAATGACTTTAGGAAAGAGTCAGTGTGATGTGCCACCAAACTAGAGGGTGTGTGATCACTTTCAAAGCCCTCTTTTACTGTTATACATATTAAAAAAGTGAAATCGGGGGAAGCTTTTTGGTTTGACATGTTGACTCATTCATGTCGCGTTTTGGCCAATGAGTCTGCCGTATTTCCTTTGGAGGGTTGGAGGAAAGCCCACATCCTTCTGGCAAATCTGGCAAGGTTACAAAGCTGGGGACAAGCCAGAGCTCCAATCAAACCCACCCTATGTTTACAAAATGTTGTTATCTGCAAAAACTTCTTCCCACACACAAATATGTCTGAGCTTCAGAAGAGAGTGCTTATGAGGAGATCATATCTGACAGGCCTACAGGAAGTGGGAGTGTATTTTAGATGTGGCCTCGAGCAACAGCGAGATTGTTATCCATGTGGGACAAACACTGTGTAGTGTAAATATGGATTCTTTGAGGACATTTGACAATTTCAGGTTATGTTCGGAACTATTTAGAGTTTGAATCTTACCTCAGGGGTTTTATTAGATTGCGAGTTTTCTGCCACTCGATCTTTCGCTGCTTTAACAGCGCCACTTAAATCCAAAGGCTTGCCAATGGAGAGGATTCCTCTTTAACCATTAAAGAATGGGATTTAGAGTGGCTGCTGGGGGAAAGTGTGCTTCTAAGATATGATAGTGAAACAGATTATTAAGATTATTTCTGCTTTTGATTAGCAGTGCTACACTGAGTGTTTCATTTTAGAGTCATTTTAACACCTCACTGTAAAAATATGAATGTGTTTCCTTGCATATAAAATCATCTATCTGCCAAAGACAGGGACAGAGTGCAGTGGGGTTTTGTTTGTCAGGCCACTCTCTCTGCCCACTCACCTGAAACATGTTTATGAGAGGCATTTCCATGTGAATTAGAGAGTATAATGAAACCCCAAAAGCCCTTGTAACTCTAAAATTAACTACACTGCATTCATTACTAATCATCGATCCAGAGTACTGCAACTCAAACAGCTTCTTTTTTTTTTTTCTACGATGAACTTTACTTAGACTAGCACTACCCACTTGCGTTGGGTTAATTATTCATGTGGGACTCCCACCAGTTTGACATCGACTGCGCGGTGTTTACTGTTAGCCTCAGACTGGCGCTGTGCTGTAATTCTTTCTTGTCCCAATGAGGGAATTGTTATTTCAGCCACACAATGGCCATTCCCTCCCACTTCCATGGTGTTCTGAGGTTGCACTCCCCCCTTTTTTTTTTTTTTAAATCAAAGCAGCATTCCCATAGCCTAGTTTTACAATGTTTGTGCTTTGACTGCTACTTTTCAGCTGCGGAACAATTAAATTCAGGTTGTGTGCTACCACACATGCAGGCAGCATGGCAGCCAATGTCCCTCTTCCTTCCTTTTGTGGTTTCTTTCACTTTTCGTGATAAACGTGGGTTTGTAGGACTGAGCAGCAGGCTGTGAAGGTAAAGCCCCCGTTAAAAGCCAGAGCTGGAGAACTGCTGTGCTAAAAAAAAACAAAACTGATCAGTTCTAAGAAGTTATGGTGAATTACAGGAAATAACATGGAAACGACACAAAAACAGCAGGTCAGACTCGCTGAAGAAGCAATCATGTGTAAGGATAGCTTTGTGAGACACAACAGTATCTCTGATTTGATCTGACTAGAGGTAGATTACAAATTCCTGGACAACAGGAGCTGATGAGGAGCTCCTCAGAGTGGAATCGAGCTCTATTCTCGTTTGAGCCGGTCAGCTGGGGCTGTCTGGTTTACATAAGCAGAGGAAGACAACAAGAAAGGGCTCGAGGAAACTTTCAATAAAACTGACCCCGTTCTTTGGATAGTGATGAAGGAATGAATAAAAGACAGGGATAGGGGCCTTGAGTTATGACCTGAGAGAGAAGCAACAGAAATCTCAGTGGTTATTAAACCCTTATACTTGAACTGAGATGTGACTGAGAGTTGTTGCCTTCAAGCACTCTGGCCTGTTTGTCACTTCAATTATTTATGGCAGGCTGATTCAATAGCTATCAACATTCATCTTATTCTGAGTCATCACAAGATTTCCTGCCCCACATCTTTAGCTGCACTGACTTTATACCAAGCGGGTAAACAGATGTTAAAGGTCATTTTAAAGGCTTTTTAAAAAAAAAAAAAAATCTAGACGTTACATAAGTGGCGATATTGCTAATTATTTTTCTTCTGACATGAAGCTTAAATATTAACATAGGAGTCACACAGTTTGGGAAAAGCAACAGTTTTTGTGTGTGAAGTGTGCTTCACCTGGCAGCAAGGGACATAATCCCATTGACATAATACATGTCAATTAATAACGTACCCAAATTAGCATTTTCCTCCCACTTTCAGTTTTTCCTCTGTTCTGTAATTTTTGGTAAACTCATTCTTCTTCCTTGCCTGCTTCTTCCTTCTTTACTTTTTCTACTTCACCCTTACTTACTTATCTTCTGCTATCTTTTTTTTTTCTCCGTAGTTTCAGTCGAATGACGCCTGTGACTCAGACATCTCCACATCTGCTTTTTGTGCTAACTGTGCCTCATTCCACTGTATGAGCTGCCGGATTTAGATTGGCTGGAGATGGTTTAGAGAAACAAGCTGTACAGTAAATACTGGTAAAAGCAACAGATTGACTACAGAGTCACAATCATTATCAGCTGCAGGTTAGAGGAAAAAGTTATAATTTGAGCATACAGTACACCTATTCACTTTCTTGCTAAATATTCTGTTTTTACCCTGAATTTAGTTGGAAACCAGAAGGCTTGCTTGGCTTAGATTAGCTGTAAACAGGGAAACAGCCAGCCTGACTCTGGTTAACAGTAATAAAATCCACCTACTATGATTACTAAATTTCACTAACATGTTATATTTCATTTGTTCAATTAGCAAAAATGCAGGGGTGTAAAATGGGTATGGGCTTGTATGGGTGATAAAACACGACCAGACAATTTGACTGGAAACACATGCCCATGGCATCGTGTCCTAGAATCCAAATTAACTATAAATATATAAGTCTTCATTCTACTATCTGTGACCTTTTGAGTGTTCTTGATATTAAGAGATGACATAAGAGGAAAGTATCAATTTAATGAATCAATGATCCATTATTTTGAAGGAGTATGTGTCAGGATATGTAGGACCCAAATGCAGGGCGTGGGAGGCAGACTTAAAAAAACAAAAGGGAAGCTTTTAATGTAGGCTGGAAACAGAAGTCCAAAAATCCAAAAAAAGTCCATAAAGGCAACAAACAATAATCCAAAAACACGAGGAGCAAGAAATATCACAGACTGCACACAAGGATCAGAACAGACTCTTTGACAAAGACAAAGACAAAGACGTGAGTGTTTATACACAGAGGGCTGATTAGGGAAGGACCAACAGGAGGGTAACGAGACACAGGTGAAGACAGTCAGGACAACTGGGGGAGACAGACAGGAGGCAAAACTAACCCAGGACACAAAAAACAAACAAACCAAAAGACAAATACTAAACACGGACACAAGAGACTCCCATTGACATGAAGACAGAGACAAAGGAACCCTGGAGGACAAAGACATAAAACACAAGGATGAGACAGAGGAAGGAACTATTAAGGAAACACTGAGGGAGCTAAATACACAAGGAACAACACATTCAAAATAGAAACTGAAGCTAAATAAAGACCAAGAATTCACAACTACTAGAACAGTAACTCACAACCAGGCATCCACAACTCCTTGAAAGCTAGACATGAACCAGAAGTCAGATAATGCAATAAGACTAGAACTCAACATACTAAGATAACAATGAAATTATGAACCAAAACACAGGATCCCAAAACAGAAACTTCTTACTGGTAAACACAGAAATGAAAGACTCAGTAATATCACAAGGGATCAGACTCACTATTAGAATAAAAAAGAAATCAAAGCAAGGAATCCAAAATTCAGCCTACCAAAAAAAGAATCAAAACTTCACACATTTGGAAAAACAATAAAACCTCAACCAAAACCCAAACTCAAATATATTCACAAGGAATTCAAAAGCCCAAAACAAGAAAAACCTTAGGAGCATGATAGTATGACTTGCAGGCATGATGCCTGTGTTCAGGCAGTGACAGCAGATGCTGAAGGGAAGGAGGGTCAGCACGTTTTTAGAAAAGGTTATACGGCAAGCGACATTTACTGTGTGTAGTTGTGTGTGTGTGTGTGTGTCCCCGTGTAATTTAAGCAAACGTAACCTTTGCTTTCTGCACATGCACTGTGCATGTGTGTGAATAGCTAATAAACCTGTTAATATTTCAACCATCCCCCGGGTCGACACTCATCCATATTAAACAAATTAAATAATTTCTATTTACACAACAGGACCTGTTTTGCATTTCCACTCTCAGGTTGTCGTGACAAATCCTCGCCATGTCTGTTATCCTAGCTGCCCACCAATGGAAAGAACTGTGATTTCCTATTCTCGCTCCAGCTGATAAGCATCCCATCATCCTTTGTGGGTGTCTGCTATGAAAGCAGATGTGCTCAGTGGCAACCTGGACATCCTGCTGGCTTAATCAAAGATATGGAAATGGAAGTATTAGAGTCAGAGTGTGAAAGACTGCGAGAGCATCCCGACGTGCGTGTGCCTGTGCATACCTGTGAATTCATTGCATGAGTGTGTGTGTGATACGGCGCTAGTGGGTGGCAGAGAAGCAAAGGTCTGGCCCTGCAGGCTAGATCTTGGCTGCTGATAATGAGGCACTGTCGGAGCTAATAGAGGCAAAGCCAATTTAGACGCACTCAGCAGCCGTCTGATATCACCACATTGACCAGACTGAGGAGAACTCAAAGATGAGCTGTTGTGCATCAGTATTTGACAACCTGGGATCGCACAGTCTAGACATAGTTTGGGGGGGGGGGCATAGAGACACATTTATTGGCTCAAAACTGTAATAAGCCTGTGTTCTGTGCCTTGTTTTAACTGTAACAGTGCAGAGTTGCACTTTGGTTCTTGGAGATTTGTCACAGCAACACATCTTAGCAGGATAATTGCAGTATCCCAGAGATGGATCAGCCTCCCATGTGTACTGCAGTTTTATTGCCTTATAATTATAATACTAATTACAAAGATGTATTACAACCCCCCATGTGCACAGATATATGTGTGTACACCCCCAGCAAACACACACACACACACACACACACACATGCACGCACACATGCACACATCAATCAGAAATACTGTAGCCGATGATTAAAATCTCAATGTGAAAACGGGAGGCAGTAATGACTACAGCACTGCCTTCCCAAGTCTGAGTGTTTGCTCTGAAGCAATGCTAATGCCTCCCTTTAAAGGTCTGACTTTTAGATTTATTGTCAACAAAACTCCTGATTCCATTTTTTAACAAAGTGTGTCAACAACAAAGAAGCAATTAAGCTGCGTTCAAATTTCCACAGTTTGTTATTACGAATCAAAACTTTTTTTTTTTTTTTTGCGAAAAATTGCTTATGCTACCATCATTGCAATTACACAGAGCTATTTTATTGCTACATTGCAATGTTTTCACCTATGAGAGTTTCGTCTTGTAAATTAAGTTGTGCGTCGTGTCTCTTTCTCCTACGCACCTGTCACTGCAAACACTGTTATGCGCAGTTCAGCTGCAACAGAAGTACAGAAGGACAATAATTGTAACAAGGCTCTTCTGTGTAACATCAATCAGGATACAAGAAGTGCACTAAATTGATACAACTTCACACACACTCAGGTTCTTTGTTTCTCAGGGATATTACAACTGATTATACACTCTTTGTTCATTCAGAGCCAAGAGAAAGCAGGGGCACACCCACACACCCTTCCTGGGGATCTCAGAGGATCTCTAAGGACAATGGTAGGATGCTGTACACAAGGACGAGGTTTGTCGTCTCATATGCAGCGAGGGGAGAGCGGGTTATGGTTTGAGCCCAGTGGGAGGCAGGAATTCATTTCTAAAACAACTTGAATGTGAATTGTCAGGCCATACTGAGCAGGCTGAAGAGGCATCGATGCTGTCATGAAGGAAATAAGCTATCGCTTTTTCATCCACAGATGTGGACAAATTGATGACCCCTATAGCTATTTCTGATGGATTGGCACACACTGAGGCAGGGAAAGACATTTACTTCATGGGCTTGCATTTTCTATCCAAAAACACCCATCCTGTGTCCACAAATGGAGGTAACTCTAAAGGAGAAAGTCAGGCCTGGCTGCGGACACAAATATGCTCTCTTTAAACTTTGACTGAAGTTCATCAAAAGTGCATTCTGCCCTTCAGCAAATCCAGCTGCGCCTTGATCCTTAGTAGCAAACCAATGATAAGTAGTTAACTCTTTCATGATAAAGACTCCATTAGTGTTACACACACAGAGCTCCGAGGAGGAGGAGGCAGAGGAGGTGGGGGAGGATGATAACTCCATGTTCCTAAACAACAGGCTGACTTATCTGCCAATGCCTTCCTGTCCAAGATATCCTGTTTTCCTCAGAGGCAATGTCATTATCATGGAAACGACTGCACGGGGGTATTTTTAAGTTCACAGATTGTGCTGATATATTCTACAAACTTTTGGTTCTGCATGGCATTTTCTAAGATCATATTAACTTAATGGGTTTGTCTCATCTTTGGTGGTGTTGTTAGTTGCTAGAACAAAGGTTATCTCAGTGTCAAATCCCTGCAGTGGTTGTGCAGACACGCTCATGGAGCTGTACCTATCTGAAGGCACGGTCTGTTTATAAGAGAAAATTCAGTGATTTCCTTTTTATAAAACAACATGCAGCCTCATGGCCCCCTAAATCACCCCAAACCCTGCACCTGAATGCAGAATTTGATACCTACAGCTCGCCCACATGCACACCACAACGAATACAATCTTGTTTTCTTCCAGTATATTCATACAGAGGCGTACAAATATTCAAATCTATGTTTGGCATTTTCACCACGACTTTCAGATGAATAATTCAGGCCTAACATCAGAGGGTTGCATGAATTGAACATACAATACCCTGTCAGAGGCTGGCCATCTCTGACTGGTGTGCTGTGTGTTAAGCTGAATGAGGAACACATGAGCAGTTTGCCTCTCCGGCCCTCCTCTCATTGACTTTTAATGTATGTACGTGGAATGTCTGATCATTAAAAATCTGAGCGGCAATGTAGAGGCTGAATAAAATCAAAAAGACAACACCCCCAAGCCCTGCTCGCTTTCTTTCTCTTAGTCTCTCTCGCTGTCCATTCATTAATGATATCTATAGTCCTTTAAGCCCTTCATGAGTGTTGGTGGAGTGTCTGGAAGCTTTCTAATCCCCACGTTGCTCTTTATTCTGCCCATGACGCTCATCCCCTCTGTGTCAGATCCTGAAGCCCCCGCTAATCCCCTAGTGGCATTGCGCATGGGGCCCCAGCTGTCGGATCCCATGCTGCGCTGCTTCTTGCCTGGCTAATTTGTGGCCCTGCTTGGGATGCTATTGATGTCACCTAGCCCCATCTAGTCCAATAACTTTTTTCCACTCTTGTGTTCTTTCCCACTGCCTCGCTTCTCTCTCGCTTTCTCACTTTGGTCTCTCTCTCTGTCTCTCCCCTGGCTGATGATGAAACTCCCAGCTGGCTCCAAGCTCAGGCTTTTGTTCCCTCTGTTGTATTAAGAGTCGATGTCCTTTTCCTCCGTGCCTGCACATTACAAATCTGCCAGAGCCCTTCCTCCCCATCCACCAAAAGCTGAATGGACATGCATTGGAGGTGGCTGAGATAAATGCAGCACAGAGGGCAATTCGGACTAAGCAGCTGAGAGCACACAGACTAAGCATTTGAATGATGGCACATTAAGAATCCTCAAGTTCAATTAAGAGTGCTTAACAATGCATCAGTATTCTGGGTTGCTCTCTCAGACTTTTTTTTAATGAGGGGAAGGAGGTGGGAAGGAGCAGAGAGGAAAGGGAAGGGTGGAGGGTGAGGGTGTGCGTAATGATTAGCACTGTTTTCTTTCATTATAAGCCCCTCTGTGCAGCTCAGTGGAGCAGTGGGCTGCAGAGAGATTTTGGACAACTTGGTGTCGCCCACCCAGGCTGCCACCTGCCTGGCATGAGGGGGGTGTAGACACAAAGAAACAGCACAGGTGTAGACCATCACCAGAGGTCTTCTGATCATTTACTAAACATAGATAAAACCAAGGCTGGGTTACAATACTTCAAAATGTAGTCACAAATTTGATGATTTTCTTTTTCTTTTTAACAATTCGCAATGTGATCTAAAAACATTTTCAGTGCAAATAAAAAGCATGTTGCATAATTAGCATTTATAATTTGTCAAATCCTTTGCAGAAACAGCTCTGACACAAAACTACAGCTGTACTTTGTGTAGTCTACAAGTAGGATGCTGTTTCTTTTGTGTGTACTTACTTTGATGCTGTGTTTTTTTTTTTTTAATTAAAGGCCACATGAAGGACTTTACTCTTCTAACACAAGAAGAGCACTTACTCTAAACCTTTGCCTTTTAATTTTAATAAAAAAGAATAGAAATGTCATTATGAAAAAATTACCATTAAAGAAATTAATATTACATAAGTCTGGTAACCTGGGAAGTGTAACTTACTGTGCCACTGATTCATCCATTTATCCAATCCAGATTCACAGGGGAACTAGAGTCTCTCCCAGGGTACACCTTGGACAGGTTGTCATTCTGTCACAGGGTTAAAACAGAAAACCAACGTAGAATCCCCAGTTAACCTAACATGCATGTCTATGAACTGCCTGGATTTGAACACACAACCTTCTTGCTGTGAGGCAACAATGCTAACCACTGCACTACCAGTAAGTTACTGCAATATAGAGTCAATTCAGCATCAGTCAGATCTACAAATACGTACACGCTGCTATAGGCGTCTGCAAATGACCTGTATTGTTGTTGTTACTTTTTATATGCTTTTGTTACTATAATTAAAATATGTAATCAAACTGCAATCAAGTAATCCTTGTAATCATCTAAATATGCATTAAAAAATTATCTATTATCTATGTTATGTGGGCTGATTATAGTTCCTCATTTTTTGTAATCGATTACATAGTCACACTTGGCTGCATGCAGTCTGCTTCTGTCCAACCATAGATATAGGCCTGACACACTGTGCAAAATATTCTGTTAAAGGTAAAATCCTGAAAGCTTTTCTTTTTTTTCTCCAAGTAAAATAAGAACTCTAACTTCTTTCATGCAGTGCATTACACACAAAGATGGAGCTGGTTTCAGCTATTCTATAGCTCAACAAAAAGTGCAAAAGTTAGGCTACGTGACGCAGGCTCTTCTTGTCTGTAACATTAGTCTTATGTAAACTCACTGTAGTGCCCACATATCTGGAAGGCGCTGTGGCCTTTTTCACAGTCTAGCGAAGTTGTTGTGGATCAGAGGAAACAAGCTGTATAACCTTCTCCTACATACTACACTGACTGAGAGCTGAACACCTGTCTGGGGTGGCTGTGGCTAAGGAGGTCGAGTGGTTGTTAGTTTAATCTCTGACTCCTTTTATCCCAATGTCCAGGCACTGAGTAAGATAATGGTTATTGATAATATAGTGAAAGCAGTCTATGAATAAATTGAAAGTGTCAGTAGGTCAATTTGGTTTGTAAAGCCATTTAAGTGATTAATAAGACTAGGAAAGTGCTATTTAAAAGGGCTGTTATATTTAATAGCTCAAATCAGACCTAAAACCACCAATTTTTCTGTTTAATTGTGGTAAAATTATTTATTTAAAAACTCTGGAGAAACTTTTGGCTGTTAGTTAGCTTTATGCTAAGCTAATCTATACATAACTACAAACTCTAAATGCCAAAAAACAAACAAACAAACAAACAAAAACAAAAACAGAGGAGTGAAGTACCTTAAATGTGTTGTTCCTTATTATATTCCATCACTAATGCATCAACAGTCAACATCTGGGTGTAGCATACCGGGGCTGTAAATTAATGTTATTCATTCAGATTCTTTTACACAACAAATATGATTTAACCCTAACTTTTCTGGTGGATTTAGCAATGTCCTGCTCATTCAGTCTAATTCTAGGTTTTAAAGGGGCCTGACGTGAGCCTTGTCTAGTCCTACCTTCAAGTTGGAACATAGCCGTGAATTATAAAAAGTTGGGAAAGAATGAGAAGCGAGAGAGACATAGCCAGGAGTGACAGATGAATAGTGTCCATTGTAGAAAGAGTACCAGAGGAAAGAATAGTGCAACAGAAAGAGAGGCAGATTAGGGAGGATGAAAAGACCACTAAAGAGGCAGAGGAAGACCAAACAAATGATGGCACTGAAAATTGGAATTAGAGCCCCCAGCTAAGACACCGAGACACAGGAAGTAGGAAGTAGCTGACCTCATTCCTAACTTCTCTTTGTGAGGCCTCATCGATGTGACATGCATTACCATCGCAGCTCCCGTCCCAGGCCTCATCGGCACTTCCCGTCACTGTTGTCTCTCTGCAGCCAGCTATGATCACAGCCTCTCCCTAACAGGCAGAGCCAACACTCCCTCTCTGTCATCCCCTCCTCTGGACCCACTGTCATTAAGATAAATAAGAACAAGAAGTCAGTGAGAATTTTCCAACAGTCACTCTCTCCAGGCGGATTTTTCTGCACTGTTTCTTCTCTCCTCTGTGAAGCCGCAGGATTATCTCGGGGGCTGTCGGGCTATTCGAGGTCAGGACGAGTATTTACAGGTCTGCTACACAGTGATGGAACGGTGTGGAGAAAAAGTATTCACCAAGTGACACAAATTAAATCTGTGTGAGTCGAGTTTGCAGAGAGTGTGAACCCTGATACAGGTGTCAGCTCCCATTTTGCTGAGGAGACCGTGGCTTGAGAGAAGTCACCAAGGAAGCAGAAGTCATCAGGCTCATTTCAAAGTAGCATCAGGCACATTTGCAACCCTGTAATGGTTAAACTAAATTACACATCTACAGAGAAGACGCCCTACAGGGTTTCTTTAATGTACGTGTACTGTGGGTTGTACAGACAAACCATTAAAAACTCCAAATGTTCACTCTCTCTTCTTGTACTTAAGCATCACGGTGTATTCCTCTGCGTACACAGATAAAACCACTTATGGTGCTCATCTGTGAACCCAGCTCCACAGAACAGTAAATTGCCAAATTATGCCTCCTCTTCATATTAAACTGCAAGACTGTAATTTCAGCCCTTGCGTGTGACAGATTTTTTTGTTTCCTTTTTTGTCACTTTTTTTTTGGAGAGAAATGTACTCTAACCACCCACGAGTGGAAAATGGAACATACTCGGTGTTTGTTGACAAGAGTTGGTAATTTCTATCAAGCACCATGCATCTGTTTTTGTTTGAGAACCAAAAGCAGCCATCCTTACCATCACAGTCGGAGAGGATTCAGATAGAGAAACCGATGCTTAAAACAGACACAGAATATGAGGAGAGGCTGACACAGAGAGGATGAGAGAAAATGAAGGGGAGAGAAATTGACACGGGAAAGTGGAAACCCAGTAGGAAAAGAACATTTTCATTTTCTGTTGTCACAGGAGAAGGTTGATGTCATTGCCAAAGTGACCAAATTGACTCTAATGTGTCATTTTCATTCAAATTAAGCCTATATTTAAAAAGAGACAGAAAGGGTAAATTACAATACCTCTTTCTGTTTGCACTGCTGATTACAGGACTGTCAGAGAGGGTCCCTTGGATATACTCAGACTTTGCCAGTGTTATCATCTTGCATAAGTGACTACTCCATATGTTATCTTGATTTCCTTGCTACATTTAACATATTCACATGCTTAATTTAAGAAGATCCACACCCAGAGAGGGTACAGTACTGCTGGTTATAATATGGAATGTAGCAGTTTGTCAGGAAATCATACATGGAAAGAAATACTTCTGAACACTGAGCGTTTACTTGCCAGTTGTTGTCACAAAAAACACTTCAGAATTTCTGCTTTGTGCTTTTGTTCCACATGCAATTGACTCCTGAATAAAGGTATTATGCGCACCGGAGTTCACACAAAGTTTGCAGGAGAGATTATGGAAAAGCTTCAAAGCTGCAGTGCACAAGGTTATGAACTAATTTCTCAACAACAGGGAGCCAGATGAGCGTTGTTGATGGCATGTAAGAACAGGACAATATGCAGTGTTTGCTTTCGTGCAGCACATGATTGTGGATTCACTGTGTGGGCACAGTTATGTGCACATGCACACACGCTCAACTTTTCACATTCCAACGTGGTGACATCCTCCTCCGGCATTCTTTGTACATTACTTGAGCACGTTATACATACCAACATTTTAAATACCTAAATAACTTTGTTGACTTTCTAAACAGCTAACATGCGACTTGTAATGTGGGGAAGTTAGGTGGCTTCAGCCTATTTAAAAAACAAATTTTTTTAGGCTTTTTTTAAAAATTATTTTAAATATTCATTTGAGCATGAGCAAATAAGCAAAATAATTCATACACTTAGCTCGTAACCACTCCACCAAAATCGGTTTTTATGTGAAAGAAATATCAACCCTGAAATTGCTTTAATTTATTTATGTGAGTGACACAGATCTTTCACACCAGAGCACTAATAACACACAGAGGCGTTGCACCATTCTGGGTAGGAAAAACCCCAGGGGCAGGTTTACTGGTGGGATTTCTACGCCAGTCTTCAACAGGGTGCAAAGGGTGATTTGCATTGCCCCCTCCAGGCACTTTCATCCTGACCTGGCATCACTGTGCACGTGCTGGAACAGTGGCCAGTGCAGTTGCCTGGACAACTGATCGCTGGATTACAGGTTGTGAGAAAGGAGAGAGAGAGAGAGAAGACACTGAGGCAAAGAGTCGGTAAGTGTTTGGATCAGTGGTCTTCAGTCTTGATCTTGCTGGTTTTTCCATTTGGGCTTCAAATGTTGGACTGTTTTAGACTTGGGACACAGCATGAAAAAAACCCAATAATTTATTTGATTAATAATAGAAAATAAGAGATCATAATTTCTCATACTAGCTTTTCTCCTTTGGCTTTGAATTTAAAATCCTGCTCCTCACATACAAAATGACCAAACTCCATAAGATCTGAAAATGTTTTATAGTACCATATTGTCCAAATATAACAACTCACTCTCAGAGTGCAGGCTTACTTGGGGCTCTGGGAGTTTCCAGAAGTACAACAGGAGGCAGAGTCTTCAGCTATCAGCCTCCTCTCCTGTGGAACCAGCTCCCAGTTTGGTTTCAGGAGGCCTACAGTCTCTCTACTTTTAAAATCTGGCTGAAATCTTTCCTTTTTGATAAACTTTGTTATTAAGGCTGGATCATAGACTGCTGCACCATTTCTTAGTTATGCTACTGTATGCCCAGGCCGCTGGGAGACTGCTCATAAGGAGTCTCTATTACATTTGTGTCTTCTCTCTCCAGTAGTCTGTGCTTTATCCTCTCTGTCCTCTCTCTCCCTGTACCTTTCTGTAGGTATCTCTAGCTCATGACCTGCATGTTCCTGGTCAGTAGTTACTGCTGCCACCAGCCTGCCGAGATTTCATGTTAAATTGTGTGTTCTTTGTTGCCTCTCTATGCTCTTCTTTTCTTGCTTCTATTTTCCCTCTTCCCAACTGGTTGTGGCAGATGGCCGCCCTCAATGAGCCTGCTTCTGCTGAAGGTTTCTTTCTGTTGAAGGGGGAGTTTTTTCCTCCTCATTCTTTTCAAGTGCTTTCTCAATGAGTCTCACTGTTTGTTTTTTAATACAAAGTGCCTTGAAATGACTATTGTTGTAAATTGAGTTGAATTGAAATGGGATGTCAGTAAATTTTAGTTTTTGCTTCATCCAGTCTTAAATTCTCATTACTAAACACTATTACACGATTATATCATAAAGAAAAACTTAAGGTATCTATGGTCTAATGTTTTTGTTATTACAATTATGATAAGACCAGGTGTGCCTTTGTGCAAAAGATTTTGCAGTGAAGATGCAGGTGAAAAATAAAATACTGACACATTTATTGTGCTACTGCAGGCATGGCCATCCTGTTCTGAAGATCTAATCTCTCACAGAGTTTCATATATGCCTTCCTGCATCAGCTCTCCAGATAAGGATACACAGTGTCTCTGCACTCTAAGGACACAGCTAGACTGTCCTTGAGCTTCTGATAGGAGCAAAACACCCAGACAGTCAGGTCATTGTACACCTAAAGGGCCCACTGAGACTAACCTTTTTCAGGCATACCAAAATAGTGAGACATCACTAGATAGAGGGAATAACTCCAAAAAGTCAATTACATTTTATTAGGTACTGTATATACTGTATTCTATACTGCACAATAAGTAAAACATGTTCTTTTAATTTTTTTTTTTTTTTTTTTTTTTTTAATTGGATTTTTTTTTTTTTTTTTTTTTTTTTTTTTCTCTTATGTTTTTTTTTTTTGTTTTTTTTTCCTTTAATA
>VUQI01036152.1:0-10023 GCA_015106735.1 Paratilapia polleni
ATTTTATTTAGGGGTATCAGAGTAAAGGGGGCTGAATATTAAGGCACGCCACACCTTTCAGATTTTTATTTGTAAAGAATTTTGAACACCATGTATCATTTTCCTTCCACTTCACAATTATGCTATTTTGTGTTCTTCTATCACATAAAATACATTTAAGTCTGTGGTTGTAACATGACAAGGGGTATAAATACTTTCACAAGGCACTGTACATGCTGCTTTTGTTTTTTGTTTTTTGGTTGTTTTTTTTCTCTTTCTGTAGATGTAAATATTATATATATTTTCTCTGTTTATTTAACTTGTTTATAATATCACTGAGTTTGCACCATGGCACACTAGAGCCAGATGTCATTAAAGTACACATCCTGAACTGCAGTGTTTGGCAGCGGCATGTTCCAGCAATGTGATTAATTTTACTTACAAGTGGTGTAAGGGTTTGCAATTTGAAATTCATACAGCTACTAATCCCTGTGATGCTGTATTAGTTTAACATTTTGGGTGTTGGCCTTTTTGCTGCCATGCTTAAAGTTGAATGGATTGATAATTCAAGTTATTCCCCTCTGCTTTTAAAGGAGAGCCCGGCCCCATGTTGGCGCAAGGCCTGCTGCATACTGCCTCCAGGGAAACAGGTGTATGGTCTGACAGCACATACTATATATACAGCTCTGGAAAAAATTAAGAGACCACTGCAAAATGATCAGTTTCTCTGATTTTGCTATTTATAGGTACATGTTTGAGTAAAATGAACACTTCTGTTTTATTCTATAAACTACTGACAACATAACTCCCAAATTCCAAATACAAATATTTTCATTTAGAGCATTTATTTGCAGAAAATGAAAAATGGTCAAAATACCAAAAAAGGTCCAGTGTTTTCAGACCTCAAATAATGCAAAAAAACCAAGTTCATATTCATTTTTAAACAACACATTACTAATGTTTTAACTTGTGTAATTTTGGAGTGGTCTCTTAATTTTTTCCGGAGCTGTATATGAGTAAATCAGTCACAGGGGTCAATTTTTTGCTTTGAGTAAGTCTACTTTTAATATTTTCAGCATACCTTCTTGATTACTTAATTATTCTTATTCTTTTATACTTTTACTCATATTTTCAATATCAGGCTTTTACCTGTAATTGAATATTTTGCCATTTTTGTCTTGAATTGTGGATTTGGAGCACTTTTCCTCCACCCCCCCCTTCACTCCACATGAGTTTGTATACCACTCCTGCATGTCATTAACTTTTGTCTGCTTCCTCCTGTAGTTTGTGTTTTCTACTGTTTGTTGTTCATGTTCTTTCTATGTTCCCCTTTTCTCTTTGCTTTCCTTTCAACCCCCCAACCGGTCGCGGCAGATGGCTGCCCCTCCCTGAGCCTGGTTCTGTTGGAGGCCTCTCCCTGTTAAAAGGGAGTTTTTCCTCCCCACTGTTGGCATAAAACCTGTGACAACTGCTGTTATGAACTGGCGCCATATAAATAAAATTGAACTGAAAAATTTAGACATGTTGTGGAGTAAAACATACGATATTTCCCTCTGAAATGTAAAAAAACAGAAGTTAAAGTAGTACTATAGTACATCAGAGTTGTATCTAACTCAGCATGTAGCTGAACTGTAACTCATGATCTGTATGAAGCACCAGCAGCAAATCTCTGCCCTGCACACATGATTTTTCTCATCACCAGCTCTGCCAGTCCTGTTGAATGATGCTGGGCATGCTCCAGATTCATCACACTCTGAAATGGTGAAAGGTCCCCCAAGTAGCTGTTTGTCTAACAAAGTGCTTTTCCTGCTTTCTCAGGGTTTGTTTACCTCTCCTAAACAGCACACTCTGAGTCACAGCAGCAGCCTGTTGTCTCTAACACTTGACCATCTGGGTGATCTAGTGGGGAGGCTTAAACATACCTGTGCAGGTGCTTTCTGTCCCTCGTTACGGTGCAGAAAAACCTCACACTTGTCACTTTTAAAAGCGCTCTCCTCTCTGGTTGCAGATGAGACTCGGATGCAAAGTGTTGTCCTAAAAGATTTGCGAACATGAACACCTGTGCCCTGAGAATGACTGTCCTGATTAGTTTTTACCTGTGAAACATGACTGAGTCATGGCTTTGGCACTGACTCCGGTGATTATCAAAGCTTTCCCATGCAGCTATGTAAATGATGGCAGCTGTAATTATTCCAGAGAAAATGAGGCTGAGAATTAAGAAGCATCACTGACAGAAAATCATGATTTATTAATGCAAATAGAAAACAAAAGAAAGAAAATGAGTGATTCATGAGGCCAGAAATAAAAGAGCAAATACAAGAATACAGATACATGATACTGTAGTATTTATAAAGTGGTTCTTGTCAGTTTTGTTACTGGGTGAGGGGAGGAGGAGTCACCTAACTTTTCCTCCTTTCTTCACAGCTGCATGTCAGATGTCATCAAAGAATTGTACACTCATACATACAATATGAATTGTTTGTATTTCACATTGTCTCTTGCATGAGTCTTACATCCAGCCCGGACATAGCTACCAGTATGATGAAATTCCAGAGTAACACATCAGCTTCCTGAGCACCAAACTCAGCTGCTAAAGATGTTTCTCTGGTAGTTGTGGAAAACATGCCACCAAAATGATCTCTAGGGAGTGCTGATTTAAATAGGAAGTGATTCAATTGTGACTCAGAAACTGGACAAAGAGGTTTGAAGGAAGGAAGTGAAGCCTGCACTGTCTTTCTGTTTATCTGATTACAAACCGAGCAAAACCAGCAACTGAGCAGCCGAGTTTTATTAACTCTGCCTCATCCCGGACGGGCATTCATTTTGTCATGGCTCGGTTCTTAGACCATGACAAAAACACAAATAACACAGTGATGAATGAGCCTCCTTCTTCCTAGTACCCTGGTGCCTTCAGGGGAATCTAAAAACACAGAGCTATTAGCCACGTACCTCAACTCACCATTAGATCAGCTGACCCTGATGAAGGCCGCAAGCTGAAACAAGTGTACTACAAATGTCACTGGAGCTTCAACCTCCACCTTAACTGCTTTAGTTTAATTTTAATTTGCTGCAAATTCTTCCATTTTTAAATCATGCACCTAGTGCACAGAAAATGTGGGGAGAGGAAGTATTTTCACATAGGAGGCTACAGCATTAGTGAATTGTATCGTGTATAAAATCTCAGATTATACTAACAAAGACCTGTCATTATTCCCTCAAAGTCCCAATTAACATCTGCTAATATCTTCTTTACTGCATGTCTAACAAACACAAACTCAACACTTATTTATTATGACAGAAACATAGAAATATTCACATGAGAAGCTGCTGCGGGGTTTTATTTGTTTGTGTTGTTTTGGGGTTTTTTTGGGGGGGTTGCCTAAAATGCAGTTGCAGCTGTTAAACACAGTAGAATATATGATTTATCTCTCATGTAAGTGTCAATCCTGAGTTAATATTGTTAATAAGTCAGTTAATTTTCAAAATATTTCCAAAGAAAGATCAATTATGGACCTTTTACTGTTCATTGTATCTGATCTATATTACTGTTTGTTTATTAACTGCACCCCTGTTATTTTGCAAAAATGGCAAAGCCAGTCGTGTATCTTTCCTCTAACCAATAGTTATGTTAGCTTAGTAGAAAGACTAGGAGCTGTGGCAAACTAAACTCTTAACTTTGTCTAAAGCTTAAAATATCTCCTCACCGGCTCCTCTAAAGTTCACTAATTAATTGAACTGGGTAGCTCCTTTATTAAATACATAACCAAAAGTTTTGTTTTCACAGGAGTTAGGTTGTAAACACTTATTATGCTAAACTCAGGTACTCAGCTTCCCTCTCCAGCTCCAGAGTCTAAACAAACATAACAGTATATCAAGCAAGAAAGCTAATAAGTATACACCGATCAGGCATAGCATTATGACCACCTGCCTAATATTGTGTTGGTCCCCCTTTTGCTGACCATACACAACATACTGCGATGCACTGTGTATTCTGACACCTTTCTATCAGAACCAGTATTAACTTCTTCGGCAGTTTGAGCTACAGTAGCTCGTCTGTTGGATGGACCCACACGGGCCAGCCTTCGCGCCCCACGTGCATCAATGAGCATCAGTGAGCCTTGGCGGCCCATGACCCTGTCGCTGGTTCACCACTGTTCCTTCCTTGGACCACTTTTGATAGATACTGACCACTGCAGACCGGGAACACCCCACAAGAGCTGCAGTTTTGGAGATGCTCTGACCCAGTCGTCTAGCCATCACAGTTTGTCAAACTCGCCCAAATCTTTACACTTGCCCATTTTTCCTGCTTCTAACATCAACTTTGAGGACAAAATGTTCACTTGCTCCCTAATATATCCCACCCACTAACAGGTGCCATGATGAAGAGATAATCAGTGTTATTCACTTGACCTGTCAGAGGTCATAATGTTATGCCTGACCGGTGTATACCCCATAATGTGGATGTATATACATATTAGCAATAAAACTTAGTTTTAAAAAAAAAGTAATAAATCTTAATATAAGGTTCTTCACATTTCTTTTCATTAAACAATATGCATAGAATTTACTTAGAAAGAGGACCTATTATGCTAAATTCAAGCTCTATTTTTTTTTTTATTCTTGGACTGTACTAGAGTAGCTTTTCATGATTCATAGTTAAAAATAATCCTTATTTGTCTCGTTCTGGGCCTTGGTGCAGCCCCTCAGCTCATCCACTCTCTGAAACAAGCTGTTTTAGCTGGTCTTCTTATTGGCTGCACCTTGTAAACAGCAGGTGTAAACGGCAGGTTGGTGGGGTTCTCTGTGTGGCTGACATGAATATCTGCTTTCACTGACATCAGTGAGAGTCAAGACTAGAACAAACTGAAGCCTGAGCTTTTGGCTCACAGGAATTACTCATTACTCATTATCTGAATCTTTGGTCATGTATATGCGCATACAACCACTCTGACAATATATATGACAGAAAATAGGAAAAATACAAAACATATTGAATATTACACTGCAACATGGCTGAACTCTCAAACAAGTAAAATCATTATAAAAATGGTTTGAGGTTAAATACTGTAGGCTGAAGATAGATGGCTGGATAAATGAGCTCTAAATGATTTTGTTAAAACTCATTCCCCAGTATTCAAAATCCGAGGCATCACCCTGTCCATGGAGCCCAGTAATGATGTGAGTCGGGGGACCAATGTGACTCTGAGATGTCAGGCTACCGTGAGCACCTCAGAGTCCGGGCAGCCGCTGAATCGTGAGTACAAAATACTCAAGGATGGCACAGTAGTGTACACCAAGACCATCAGGTCCTCCGAGGATTTTCTGTACCCGCTGCACGATGCCAGAGTCTCCAACAGCGGCAGATATAAGTGCAAGATAACCATCCAGAAAAATGACTTGCTCAGCGAACAGCGACAACTCACAGTAAGAGGTGGGTTTGTTTTCATGGAAAGCTGCATGTTATCAGGTCTGGTTCAGGTGAACTTGAATGCGTTGAGACTGAGATTCTGGTTTGATTTTTGAAGTCAGCAGCATGTGATTAAAAATGTATAAAACTGTGATGGATTTTGTTGGAAAAGCGGCTAAGATCTCAGAGAGGTTAGCTTTTATACAATTTGCATTTCTTTGCTTTAATTTTGACAACTTGTGCAGTGCCTGCTAACATTAATGTTAAACACTGTCCAAATTATAAAGTAAACCAAAAATGGTTACTGTGTGACAAATTCCTCACCCAGTTAGTAGCCATATGTGGTGTTTTCTATACTCCTCTTGCTTATCTTGTCATCTTGGATCTTGTCGTAGTTCTTCCAGTGTTCCTCAATTTCCTGGCAATCTGTCCAGAGTGTACCCCACCATTCATCCATCCATCCATCCATCCATCCATCCATCCATTTTCTGCCATTTTATCTGGTCCGGGTCGTGGAGGCAGCAGCCTAAGTGGAGACACCCAGACCTCCCTCTTCCCGGCCACCTCCTCTAGCTCTTCCAGCACTGAGGCATTTCCAAGCCAGCTAAGAGATGTAATCTTTCCATCTTGTCCTGGGTCCTGCCTGAAACACCTCACCTAGGAGGCACCAAGGAGGCATTCTAATCAGATGCCCAAATCAACTCAACTGGCTGCTTTTGATGTGGAGGAGTAGCAGGAGGAGTACTCTCATCCCCTCCTGAATGACCGAGCACCTCATCCTATCTCTAAGGGAGAGCCCAGACACCCTACAGAGGAAGCTCATTTCTGGCTCTTGTATCCGCAATTTCATTCTTTCGGTCACTACCCACAGCTCGTGGCTGTACGTAAGAGTAGGACTGTACTGTAGCTCAACTGGGAAATTGACAGCTTTGACTCCTCAGCTCTCTCTTCACCACAAGAGGCCTAAACAACATCCCCATCACTTTCCGGATGCCGTAGTACATATAGAGAGGTATTTTACTACAACTGAAACCCGTAAAATAAAATCTAAAAATTAAACTGTATTTTTTGTTTTGACCCCTTTGATCAAAAACATGAAGAAGAAAGAAAAAAATGCTTACCCTCTAAATTTGTGTTTTCATTCTATAGCTCCACAGAGCTGATTAATTCTGGACATTTCACAAACGCCCCCCAGTGAAACCAGAAGTCCAGGGAGTTGCAGTCTGGCAAAGTTCAAAGTGCACTTGACTCACTACATTTTTCTCCTGAGTGACAGATGTTGCTGTTGAGAAAATATCATCACATCAGAGCTGGAACAGGAATAGACAAAGTCAAAACGGGAAACAAAGCAATTTTGGAGGTTTTCCAAATATTTCTGCAGAATGTCTTATTTCTTCCAGCTGTTGCAGCATCTTCCTCTGTACCAACTGGGAATTTCAGCGGTCCTATATCAATGTTTCACAGAAAAGCCAGAAGAGACCGATGTGCTTGCATTCTCATGCCTCCAGCCTGGTCAGCCATTGGAGGTGCACGACAAGTTAAAAACTATGGACCAACAGCTGTGAAATCATTTTAAACTGCATAAACGTGCTGCTGTCTTGCCCAGTGAGCGGCATCCACTTTTACTCTTTATAGTGGAACCCTAAAGCTGCACTTATGGGTGATGTGTTGGACATTGCTTGCTAGAACTGCGACGTCAACATAGCCCTTTAACCATCTATACTGGCACTTGAGGCACATTGGAAACTCCTAGGAATTTTCTCCTAAATAATAGATGTTACAACTCAGGAAAAATATTGGAATAGTACAGGAATAGAATTAGTTGAAACAGGAAATAAAGCATTGGCTATGTTCTATCATGAAGACTGACCCAGTTATATACTTGTATCTCCAACTGGGCCATGCTCCAGCTGGTATGTTACCAAAATTGAGAGGTGCACAACAAGCCAAAAGGGCAGCACGCACCATCGTTTGTGATGTCACTTTTAGGCCGGGTAGCCACAGGGTAATTCTGTCAGGTACTGACGTCTCTATTGCATCACTGGTCACAATGATCACAGGGAAACTACCTCCATAAGGAGACCAACCTCAAATTTGGCACTGCACAAGTCACCCAGCAGTACACCCACCAAGGAAAAGGCCCTACAATATTAGAGAGAAAATCCCAAAAATCAGATGATCCCCTATGAGCAGCACTTGGCAACAGTGGTAAAGAAGACAGCAAGAGACCTCCAACAGAGTCAGACTCAGGGAGGGACAGCCATCTGCTGCAACCAGTTGGAGGGTGAAGGGAAGAGAAGAGGAAAAAAGGAGAGCAAAGAGAGACAAAGACAAAACAAGATCAGATTGTGATCAAGAAATCATTTGAAATGTTACATGACAGTGAGGATGTGTTTGGATGTAACAGAAAGTATGAGATGATGTCTGACATTGGCAGAAGATGTCACTGTGTCAGTTCTGTCTGTTTGTTTGGATTAAATCTGCAACGTGGTTCTTAAATGTTGTGTTTCCAGGACTGTCAGACCCAATTCTCCATCTTAACACAAATGTGGTTGATGAAGGGGAGATGTTAACAGCCTGGTGTACCGCCCCGGGTGAGACAGGCTCCTTTGTCTTCTCCTTCTATGATTACTCCCAAGAGATCAATGTGGCAGAAGCGACTTCCAACCAGGCAGAGACAAAGCTCAGCTTAAGCAGTACTGGCATCCACAAAATTCACTGTTCCTACACAGTGTTGATGAAAATGGGCTCCGTCACGTCCAAGAAAAGCAACAACATCACTGTTTCAGTTAGAGGTAAGTAGCATTTTGAAAATTCACTACTTTTCAAAGCACTTGTTCCTCCTCTGCACTTCATTTATTTTGTCTCCACAGAGCTTTCCATCAAAGCAGTGTTGGAGATTTCCCCTCAGTCCAGAATCTACGAAGGAGACCAGCTTGACATCTTGTGTAGTGCCCAAGGCTTTCGGGCCAGTTCTGAAATTTATGAGCTCTACCTGAGCCAGGGCACCAAGCTTCTCAGAAGTGGAAACTCTACAATAAAACACAGCATGGTTGCTGTAGCAGAGGCCCCTGAAGCACTTATCTTTGAGTGCAGAATGGAAGTGGGGATGGTGGAAAAATACACCAGCAAGGCGATTTCAGTGTCTGGTGAGTGGACACAGGAAAGATGACCTCTGTACACAGAAACCTGTCTTCTACAAATGATATGTTGGATGATTGTAGGAATTAACCATAGACTTTAAAGAAAGATGGATGTAGCTACCATGATGTTACCCACTGGTGCCTGGACTCCACATTTTGAAGCCTCAAAGTTAACGTTTTGGCTGCCACAGTGTTAGTTTTCTGGAGCCAGAAGTTACCATATTTGGATTAAACTGAGGATTGCTAAATTGTCAACAGTTGCTAGCAAGCTTGGTTAGCAAGGCTCATCCCTAGACTGTATGGGTGTAACACAGAGACGCACACTAAAAGTTTTTTTTTTAAATATGTTCAGTGTTTTGGGGGTACTGTATTAATGTTTGCACATAAAAAAGTGTATCCATTTAGATGATGACTCTGTTTTGTAAATCTATCCACAGAGCTCTTCTCGGTGCCCACTCTCACCATGTCTCCCAATGAAGTCTTTCAAGGTGAAACTATGATGCTAAGCTGCCAAAGTGAGAGATTTGCCTCAGAAAGAATCAACAAGGAGGATTTGATTTACACTCTTAATCCACATGAAAACTCATCAAGCTCTAGTGGAGTGTTTGATGTTAAGGTCCTACAGAATGATTTCAACTACACCTGTGCAGCTCGAGCCAAAGGCATCATGAAACACAGCAAAGCCCTGATGATTCGCCCTAAAGGTAAGTTTTCTTTATGCCTCTTTGGATGCAGGTTTATAGTACACAATGATGCACTTCAGCCCCTTTACAACATGCAACTCATTACATAAATCTGTATTTATGGCCTCATGTCTGAATGTACCCATGGGTGTAAGTTGCTCAGGAGGTATAGCAGTTTAATCAGGGGTTTCATCCCCATCTTCAAGTGTCCTTGCATGGAGTGTGCATGCAATAGTAATAAGAGCTGTATGAATGTGTGTGTGAATTGGTAAATGTGGCTTTAAGTGGTCTATCAAACTGGAAAAGTGCTATGATAGCATTCTTTCTAGATTGACCCTAGGCCAACTTGTAGCCTCTCTTGTATTAAAATGATCCCAGTCACATACACTACACTGCCAAAAGTATTCGCAGTCTCCGCTCTAATTCATCCCAAAGGTGTTCTGTCGGGTTGAGGTCAGGACTCTGTGCAGGCCAGTCAAGTTCTTCCACACCAAACTCGCTCATCCATGTCTTTATGGACCTTGCTTTGTGCACTGGTGTGCAGTCATGTTGGAACAGGAAGGGGCCATCCCCAAACTGTTCCACAAAGTTGGGAGCATGAAATGGTCCAAAATGTCTTGGTATGCTGAAGCATTAAGAGTTCCTTTCACTGGAACTAAGGGGCCGAGCCCAACTCCTGAAAAACAACCCCACACCATAATCCCCCCTCCACCAAACTTTACACTTGGCACAATGCAGTCAGACAAGTACCGTTCTCCTGGTAACCTCCAAACCCAGACTCATCCATCGGATTACCAGACGGAGAAGCGTG
>VUQI01036153.1:0-14242 GCA_015106735.1 Paratilapia polleni
GAGGAAGATGGATGGTCACAAGCTATCAAACAAAGCTGAGCTGCTTGAATTCTTGCACCAGGAATGGCATAAAGTCACCCAACAGCAATGTGAAAGACTGGTGGAGAGCATGCCAAGACACATGAAAGCTGTGATTGCAAACTTGTTTTTTTGCATTATTTGAGGTCTGAAAACACTGGACCTTTTTTGGTATTTTGACCATTTTTTATTTTCTGCAAATAAATGCTCTAAATGAAAATATTTGTATTTGGAATTTGGGAATTATGTTGTCAGTAGTTTATAGAATAAAACAAAAATGTTCATTTTACTCAAACATATACCTATAAATAGCAAAATCAGAGAAACTGATAATTTTGCAGTGCTCTCTTAATTTTTTCCGGAGCTGTATGTTGATGTTGTTTCCACATATAATAGAGGTCCAGTCAAAGCATGAACTATTGATATGTGTCTTCATTTTTTTTAATCTGACTACATTTCTTTGACAACATCCACACGTCCTGCTCCACATACACCAACTAGTAAAGTTTTTTGTTTTTGTTTTTTTGTTTAAATCTCAACAACACTTTTAAGCTGTTTCAGCCTATCTACATGTAAATTCTGTTGCCTTTGTTGCACGGTGAACTTAACATGTCAGCATGTCACGACCAATGCCTCTCTGCCCATGATGTGATCATTATAAACCTGTGATGTGAGCAGTTTATTGTGTTGTCAGTTAGCTCGGTAGGATGGGCCTGGTCCTCTCTTCATTGAGAATATTTTGAATATATGAAACCATTCTTGAACACAAATTTTCTCTTGCTCATGCACCGTTCATTATATCGACTCAACGGCAAATTTGGGTGTCCGACATCAGCACAACTTCCATTTTTGAACTATTTTTCAACCAAGATTAGACATCAAGAAATGGCTGCAAGGTGATGGTTATTCAACCTCTAAATGTTTGCTGGGTTAATTATGTAGCTGCACCCAGAGGGCAATTAGCCTAGGTTAGCATGACTACTGAAAGCAGTGGGAAAATGCTAGCCTGGCTCTTTTCAAAGACAAAAAAAAAATAAAAACCTACCACTGCGTCTAAAGCTGAGTCACTGACACATCAAACATGGTTAGAGTGAACAACTGTGGGGCAAGCAGCTCGTTATAAAGGTCAGTTAGCTGAGGGGGGCTGAAGATTGAGGTGATTATTCTCTATAGGTCACTAAGAACAATCCTTTTCACATGGATTGCATTCAGTTCATACTTATAGACCAGTATTTAAACTGTGTGTACCAATGATTAACGCATTAGGGATTTATCAGTATTTTGCTGGTACTCTGCAAACAAATTTTAAAAAAACTCCATGTGTAAGCACAAACGATGAAGGCCCAGCTGTCTTAACTAGATTCTTAGCATATTAAAACCACATTCTTTAAAAAAGGATTTATAAGACAACATGAAGATGGTTCCATTACTAATGCACTGCCCAAATGTATTAAATAGTCACAAAACTTAACCCTTTCATCCTTGCTGGATGTCAGTGCTTTATAACCCCATTTCTTGGGGATTTTGGTTTAACAGAGCAGGTGGTCCTTGTTCTCTACCTGATTTTTTATTTTTGTTCTTTTTTGTTTGTTTGTTTTTGTTTTTGCTTGTTGTGCATCAGTTTTAATGTGAAATCTTTTTACTTGAGCCACATCCCATGTCTCAGGGGAAACAAAATTCACTGCCTCAGTTATTATAGCTCAAGCCTCACTACTTTTTTACGTCATCATCACTCCAGTAAACACTTCGGGAAAATTTGCCTTTCTGACTTTCCACATTGGACACATTTGTGAAATTCAACTAAGCAATTCGGTGCCCAAAGCAAGAAAATATGCGTGAATAAGGCCCCTTGTCTTCACATTGTCATACGTACTCATTTGACACACTGTTGCCAAAAAACAATATCTATTTTAGCCGCTTGAGTGTAATAATGTGAAAGCAGACAGAAAACATTTAAAAGTAAAAACCAGAAATGCCAAATAAATTAGCTTTACCCTTCTCTTTTTATCTCCTTTATCCAAGACAACATCAAACATCTTTTATGATGAGAAATAGAATATTACCTTCCCAAAATTTGATGGTCCAGCATCATCCAGCTTCATGATGTTTATTGTCAAAGATTTTTGATTTGACAATAATAGTGCCTATGTTTTGTGTCACTTGTGTGTAAACCTGTAGACTGTATGTACTTTGTTATATTTTCTTAGAAAATTAGTTTATTTAATTTATTTATTCTTATGCAGTAGATTTATGGCAAATGACACAACCTTTAAGGTTCTCAGTCTATTTTTTGTTTTTTGTTTTTAAATTACTGTCACATGTAATCTTGTGACATTCTCAGGAATGGACATGGAAAAGTTATTATGAAAAATGAGGAAGTGATGTTTTTGTTTTTTCAGGTCAGATGGTGCAGACTTGGGTGAGACTGAAATGCTGCGTCGACAGTTTTTTTCCAACAGACAAAGCCAAAAATATAAGCAGAAAATGCAAAGTCATTGGACATCAGGGGTATTTAAATAAACTACATCATTGTCTCTAATGTTTAGAAGTAACTTCTTAGTGTCCCACATGACAAATCTTGAAACTTTACTGTGATACTCAAAACCAGCTTCTTTTGTACAGCATCCTGTCTCAGCATCTGCTAGTGTATGTGTCAAAGTCACGTAATTTTGGCAGATAACATATAAAACCAGATGGAAGGCTCCCTAGAGGGAGAGGGGCCCTCATTAATTCTATTATGCTGTGCACACACATACACACACATGCATCAGCCAAAGACATAAGTGCTTGTTGATACCACAGAGAGTAGTTCTTACAGATCCAAAGCTGCCCTGAAGGAAAGAGGCCCATGATGGATCAGGCATTGATTTGATTTAAAGTGAGGGTGAAAGCCGACGTCCATGCCCTCTGCCAGAGAGGTGAACCACGATTGAGGAATGGCTGTCCAGAGGGTTCACTCAGGAAACTGTAAGTGGACAGGCTGGACCTGCTGCTAACAATCACCTTTTGTACAAATCAGCTGGAAATGAATTGTTGATTCACAGAGTGGAACAATAAGTAAATTCCAGCTGCAAGCTATTTCGCCACACCACGTCTGAGCTGTTGCTTCTTGGAGACAGACACTAAAATTATTTTAGTTTTTTAATTGGCAGTCATTAAATATGCAATGCTTCACATGAAGGGAACGTGCCCGAGCCCTACGTGAGATTCTTCTGTTTACACATAATAAAAATTCTGGTGCTGGCTGGGTTACTTGTCTAACGTCTTCTCCACCTACACACAGTGGTGAATCATGGCTTTGAAATCTAAATCTATGTCCTTATCAGTAAAAGAAAATGCTCACCACACTGAGAGCTGTTGTCCCTTTTTGCATAAAATAGATAAGCTGGTTACACACAGTTTGCACTGATGGAAATTGGAATTCAAATAATCTTCTTGTACAGACTAGCAATAAATGCTTGACAAACACCACTTACATTTTATTTAAGTACATTGGTCATAAGTACAAGGGTGTAACAAATTGCTATGTACCGTAAATACAGGAATGTTTGTAGAGTTTGTGCAGTCAATACTTTTAAACATATATAAACCTATGTATATATGTGTCTGTGTGTGAGCTCATGCATTACAGTACGTAAACTGTTAAAAAAAAAAAAATCTGTTGCCTTTAATCCTATAGGGACAGTTTGTACAGTGTATCAATCTGATTATCTATAGCTCATCAGAGTTGCTCCATGTAAAGATACTTTTACCAGCCTTGACTACAGTTCTGTTTGTATAACATCACATTTTATGATGTTTTGAATTTCACATCAAAATCTTAAAAGCAAAGCAAAGAAATGTGGCCACAGCGACTACAAAGCACAAAAATTCCCTCTCACATTGTAGTTAAGTAGAAGTGTAGATCAACATAGCAGTAAATGGAAATGATGTAGTTCCTTAGAAATGTATAAAACAATATTATAGCCGAGTATATTTTCACTTCACTACCAGTTGTTTACTTGATGTGTTTCATTTCTGAAAATCACTGTATTGTTACTCTTGGTTGTCAAAAGCTTTTACTGTGTAAAAGGAAAACCCCCGTGATACACAGGAACTGATGTGCTTTGCAGCTGCAGCAAGTCTAAAATAAACAGAAAAAAACAAAAACAAAAACTAGACCAAAACAAAAGAAGCTCCATACTTTCCGTATAGTTTGACTGACAGATGACCCAGTAAAAACTAGTGACTTAGTACTAGAGTTAGTAACTTAAATAGGGACAAAATAAACACAAAGATTTAATGGACCAGCATGTGAAAGAAGTAGAGTGTGAAGGTTGCCAGTAGAGTCCAATAAACACTTCAAAATACACAAAGTTTATCTAGGTACAAGACAAAAGTAAACAGTGAATCACAGCAAGACATGATCCAACTGAAACATACATCCTGCTCTCACTGTCATACAGATGTTATTGATGATAACCCAGAAGCTTTGTTGACACTCCTGATAATGACACATTCTGCCACCTGCCTGGGGGCAGTCCTTTCTGGCCACCACAGCTCAAAGCAAATATCTAAGTGTCTCGCTGCTTGACAGATAATAATCAGTCTAAGCAATATGAGTTCAGAGGAGCTTGCTCCCACCTGGGGCCTGAAAAACCTCTGTCTGTTTCCAGAAAAGCAACATTTTATCACATCCCGCTCTTCAAGCTCATGCAGTGTTGACCTGCTGCACGGCTGCTTCGTTGTTTGTCAGAAGAGAATGTATTTTGACCAAATGGACCATCTAAAGCTGAGGGGATGCTGGAGTATAATTTTCAGAAGAATAAAGAGAACAAACACTAAAACAAACAGCATCTGTCATATCTTGATCAATAGCCTTCCCGTGGGAATGCAGTGCTATTGGTATGCTGATAGAGTGACCAGTGCCCATCCTATATCCTGTCATAAACAACTCTGAAGCATGGTCCTGCTAAATAATCAAAGTCAGAAGACCGGATGCTGGTCTAGGCACAGCAAATCCAGATGTATTATTTACTCCTCACTTTTGTTTACACAAAAACACAATAATCCTCACAGATTTGGAACAGCAGGGGGTAGGAAAGGCCCAGTATCGGCAGAGGGATCTACAGTCTTTGCAGTTTTTAGAAAAGAAAAGAATTCAATTGTGCTGAGAAAATAAACCCAAAGGCAGCTGAATACAAAGGGCCTTGACTCCCAAGCGAGCACCTTTAGGATGCAACCAAAGTGTTGGTTTGAGGAGGAAACTGTATCATAGGGCTGAGGGAGTACTGAGGGTTGGTCTGTTTAGCTATAAATCCTGGTATTTTTTTTAATTCACAAGGGGCACTCCCAGTCTGCCTCGATACAAACGTGTAGAAACAAAGTATGACTCTTTTCAATAGCATTATGATGCTTCTTTCTGAAATAAGACACATTTCGGACTAAGGGCTTCCTTTGTTTCCATATCCTCAGTATTAGCAGAAAAGCTTTGACATCACCAGCACTGAAGAAAACACTCAACAAGTTTACCTGTGTTTATTCAAGGTGAAATACAAAATTGGCACACCATTGGAATTGTTTCACATGAGGCTCCACAGTGATCAGTAGACTATGATTAACTCATGTGACTCATAAAGTGAGAATGAAAGCTGAAAAACAAAATTTTGTTTTTTACAACCCACTGCCCTTTCCTGGAGACGTTAGGAAAAAGAACATAAAACAATTATTTGCTCTCTGTTAGCTTCAGGCAGCTAATGTAGACAGTGTCATTTTTAAGACAGGGCAGCACCACGTGGGCGGTGAAGCATCCCTCTGGCCAAGTCTGATTTATATTCCTCCAGTGGTGCTTTGTTCTGGTCTGCTGCTGGACAGTCGCTCTAGACCAGAGAGTAATGTCACTCATCACAGGAATCTCTGTCCATCAATACACAAATCCACCTTGTCAGTTTTCCATCACTGGGTTTAAATAATGAATGAAGGCCGTCTTCTTGTGCTGAGTGGTACTATAAATCAGCACTAAAAGCAAACTGCCGAAGGCAGTACAATAGGTTTTACGCACATAGCCTCTGTGGAAAGGTTAAAATGTTATGTTTTTCTAGAATAATCTGTCACTTGGTGGTGCTTAAGTCTTGCTATGTTTAGTCTGGTGCTGCCCAGCAAAATGGAATAATATCATTTGCTTCACCTTTTGCAGACACACTTTTTCTGCTCTACCTTTTTTCTGAAATATTATAGAATGATGACCAAAAAGGCAGCAACGCCCTGAAAAATGTGGCATCAAGTGGAGATTTTTACAGCTACAGATTTAGCTTAAAATTATGAAGGAGTCAATTTTTTATGATGTGTGGCTTAATTAGTTTCAAATTTTGATAAATTAAAAGTGTAACAGTCTAAAAAAATAACTCCTGCTGCCATGTAATTTAAAAAGATTCTCCTACAGCACTTCTGAAGTTAGAAGCAGCAGTTGAAAAGGCAGTCTGGTGTGGCATCAGGTTTATTCCCTCTTTCCCTTCTGCGGTCACTCGACCCTGGAAAGCTTATCTACTGTCATCTGGCCTATTGTTTCTGCTATCTGAGGTGATCAGGGCTAAGCTGAGCCTCTGTTCACATTTGAGTCTCCCCCCACATCCACACGGGCCAGATGGAGGACCTTCACCTGCAGGGACCCTGAAAGAACACTCGCTGTGATCTTCTGTTGTATAAAAATGGAGAAGAGGGATCTCCCTCAGTGTCTGGAGAAAAAACAAAACTGAGGGAACTCTTTCAGAAAATGATTTACATTCCTTCTACAGCAGGTCTCTGATGTGCTGAGGCTGTGGCAGTTATATAACCTAGTTTCTTTGAAAAAACTTGAAAAGAAGAGTTTTTTAAATGAACATCTAAACTGTCATGCAAATGAACTGGTGTTAATCAACCACACAAGCAAATGTGGGCTTTTTTTTAATAATGTGTTTCCACTGATTGACAGATCAACTCCACTAGGCACTGGCGGCTGTTTTGATAGTATTTTAAAACTGTTGCAAGGCAAAACCACAGTGGAGACGTTGGTGTAAAAGGAAAAGGAACCCTGGTTGCATTTATCATGGACTCATAGAAAACACCCTTCCTATGTAAAAACTGGCTGCATTTCTCAAGCCGCTGTGACTTGCTTTGGATCTGTGCCATACGTGGATAAATTTCTCTCCTAACTGCTTGAGGGCAGTGTCAACCATTTCAGTTTTTATTGGTTCATGCCCTTGTGTCTAATTCTGCAGGGACTCCATGTCAGGACAGGCAGCAGCAGGATTCGGGGTAATCAGCGTGAAAATGTGCTGGAGTAAAAATTGCCTGCTTCCAGTTGTCGCCCACCAACGTTGTCAGACCAGTGGCTGAGGAGTCAGCTTGTTAGTATCGTGTAGGAAAGATGAGAATAAATCACTTGGGCCTCATGTTGAAGGCATAAAACTTGTGTATTGCTGACCTACTGTGACCCCCAAATTGACTTTATCCCTACAGTAAGAATGATTAACATATTTTAAACTCACTTCAACCCTCAGAAACAGACAATTAAAGGTTCATTTCAAATCCACTGGGCTGGATTTTCTTTAATTGTGTGCAGACATTCAAAAACATTATTGTGCAGGTAAGGTTTGGGTGCACAAAGAGATGAAAAGCACAAAAGTCATAAGACTGCAGATTAAAACTTAATTTCTGTCCAGAGTATCAAACCCATGGTTTCTTCCAATCAGTCAATATGGACACAAATTTGCAATGGAAAGCCTTTCTGCACACCCTTGCATGTTATCATGTTATCATGACCTTGAATGAGGTCGAGGAAAGAGTTTTTAAAAGGGCCAACAACATATACAACACCATCGCAAAGTAGGAAGTTTAAGAGGGTGCCATTCGAAGATAAGGAGCAAGCTTTGTCTTTAAAGTGGCTCTATTGTTCAAACTCAAACCCTTTGCTCAAATACAAACATAGATAGCAAGCAAGCCGGATACTTTCCCAAATTTTTTAGAGGAAATATAATCATTAATATTTCTCTGTGCCAACAAAACTATTTCCTCTGGCAATGACAGCTATTGCATGTCACTCGAATAAACAAAAACACTCTATGCAAGGTTATGGTCACTTCTGTAAAATACCTGCATTTATGATTAAAGTCATATGATATGTTTTAAGAGTATCAGTTTACTGCTGTCATGTTTTACACACTGAGGCTTGATGCGTCTTGTCTTGACACAAGACAAAACCCAAACAAAGGTGCAGACAGCAAGAAGGATGAGTCTCTTGTGTTGGGTGAGAGCCGCCAACCACCCAGCCCCCACAAGCAACCCTCTCCCTTGTACAGACCTTCAAGATTAAGAAAACAAGGAGCACCCTCATAGAGCATCGACTGATAGATAGATAAAGAAGTTATGCATTCCAAGGTAAATAATGCATTTAAGTATGTGCAAACATGTAGGAATGCATTCAAATCATATTAAGTCATTTAAAAACACACACTTCAGTCCTTGTACATTACAAAGGCCTTAATGCCCTCTTCTCGACAAAGTAGATGTAATACATACTACAGATGATTTATATGGCTCTGAAAGTGTGAATAAGGTCAGGGTAAAAATATCTGATGGAACAACAGTACACTAATAACTCAAGGATGTTTCCAAAGCACCAAATCAAACTGCCAGTGAAACCCTGCTCTGCAAATATCTCAACAAAAAATCTCTTCTCTCACGGTGGCATACCCACAAATACATGAGTCTAAAGTACATTTGTAAGCACACACAGTTCTTTGCATGTACTGGGCTGCAGTACACATTTACCACATTTCATTACTCAGACAAGAGATTAAAGGCATTTGAGTTACCAAAACCTTTAGTGTATTTATGGGCGACACCCAAAGTCAGCTTCAATAACAAAGGCTGGATGTTATTTTCTATGTGGTGATTTTAAGAAACGTGAGGGAGATATTTGAGCTGAGCTATCATTATGAAAAATTATCCCATGTCGACTTGCTGAGGGGGGCCGGGATGAGTTGGAACTGGAGGGCTGGTGTTGACTGAATCGCACTGCTCATTCTTCTCTTTATCTCACTGGCATTCTTCTGCCTCATTTCAATAGCCATTCTTTACTGAAGAGCCCCCTTTGCTGCTGTTCACACTTCTAGTGATTTGTATTCTAAGTAGCTCAGAGATCTTTTGTATTCGGGGCCGATAGCAATCTGAATCCTCGTGCTGACATGGGAGGCTGCAGATATCCTCCTGGAGCCAAAAAAGGTCTTATTTATTATGAGTAGTGAGATCTGTTTTGTTTAAATCCCCCCCAAAAAAGACAAGCTCTGTGTACACACAGATTCCATAAATGATGAAAAGGGTAAACTCTAAAAGTGGATGGATTGCGGATGAGTGGATAATACTCAAGAATTCAATTTTGTGTTGTTTACATATTTCTTCAAAGGATAAAGAATAAAATCAATGAAATTCTTGAAAATCACCAAACTGAATGCCAACTAAAAGAGAAGACTAGCATAACTTTTGTGCCACCCACCTGCAGCTCTGTGCATACACTGAATATAAAAGATGGATGTCGACTATAAAGCAGAACCGATATCAGCTAACATTACCTTGCTAGCTTATTAGAAAGTACATCTGTTATTCACTGTGATATAAACTGGACAGCTAAACAGGCTGTCACTCTACATCAGCTGGGACAGGTTCCAACCCAGCCACAGCAAAAAGTGGTTCAGAAAATGGATGGCCTGGATGGTAAAACGTACTTACCAACAAAACTAAACAGTCAACTGTAGCATCTTTTAGAGTATCTTTTAGTACAACCGAATGCTGAACAACTCGGGTGGATCTGGCTGTGAAACCTGATGGCAATGCACTCCCATACATTAGCAACCTGTCAGTCACAAAGTAGCCACGCCTTACAGCATGCTTGTTTTTTACTTTGACAGGACCATAATTTTTTAAATGAACATCGTGCTGTACTGAAGAGGACTTGAAACTAGTGATTGAGACCATAAACCTTTTACTAAGGTCATTGATCAAGGGAGCATTTCCCCTACCGCCTAGAAAATCTTACTTATTTTGGCACTTTGGTCGCCCCGCCCCCATTGGCCATTAGGCCTAATTTTTTTTTTCTAGCAAGATGTGAGATTCATGAGATAATCAGTGTTGCCAATTTTCAAGTTTTACACTTATGACCACACTACAATGGTCCATGCCAACCAGTGCCCACCACCCATTTTATCAGCCCATTGAATGGTCGTAATGAGTTTACACAACTCCCATAGATGTGCCTATTGAGCCACCTAGCAGGCTCAATAGGCACATATCACCTAATTTGATGGCAGTTGTTCCACCTTGCTGAACAAAAGTAATGGGTTGGGTATTGACACTTTCAAACAGTATACTTTAAAACTGTTTAAAACAAAAGTCTGCATAAGAATGGAGGAGGGGTGGCAGTGGTGTAAGTTATGACCCTGGCATGTGAGACTTTAGTTTGAGACCATAGATTATAAATAAAACATGGCTATATAAATCACCCATTGCTTCTGGATTTCACATTTTGAAGCCACAATGTTAGCATTTTAGCCCTCGCCACATTCATTTTTAGGAGTCAAAACTGGCAATATTTAGGTAAGAAGGTCGATTGCTAAATTATTAGCTAAGGCAAGCAAGCTTTGTAAGCAAGCTGCATCCATAACCTGTATGGGTGCAATGCACAGACACACATTTCCTTATTAGTGCTAAATAACAGACTAATAAAGTACTAGAATTTCACTCAGCAAAACTGAAGTATAAATTTCTTCATTTTTGGAGGCAGCCTCAAGTGGCCATTAGAGGAACTGCAATATTTCATTCCTCTGAGAAAGCTACTTTCAGCTGGGGTCACCACAGCAGGTAGCTCCACATGTTTGATTTGGCAGATTTTTACACCAGATGCCCTTCTTGGTGCAGCCCTAAAGGGATCTGTGTCACCTCCCAGAATCAAACCAGGGATCTTTTGCTTGTTAGGCATAGTACCATATCATCCCAATAGAGCACTTCACTCTCACACTACAGGCTTACTTGTGGTTTCTAGGGTATTTAAAAGTAGAATGGAAGCCTTCAGCTTTCAGGCCCCTCTTCTGTGGAACCAGCTCCCAGTTTGGAGACAGACACCCTCTCTACTTTTAGGGTTAGACTTAAAACTTTCCTTTTTGATAAAGCTTATATTTGGGGCTGGATCAGGTGACCCTGAACCATCCCTTAGTTATGCTGCAATAGGCCTAGGCTGCTGGGGACTTCCCATGCACTGAGCTTTTCTTCTTCATGCACCTCTTTTCACTCTGCATGTGTTTATACACCACTTGCATTTAATCATTAGCTACTATTAAACTCTGGCTCTCTTCTGTTTCCCCTCACCCCCAGCTGGTCAGGGGTGAGGGGATGGCTGCCCCTCCCTGAGCCTGGTTCTCCTGGAGGTTTCTTCCTGTTTAAAGGGAGTTTTCCTTCCCACTCTCGCCAAGTGCTTGCTCATAGGGGGTCATCTGACTGTTGGGGTTTTCTCTCTAATATTGTAGGGTCTTTACCCCACAATATAAAGTGCCTTGAGGCGACTGTTGTTGTGATTTGGTAAATAAATAAAATTGAATTGAATTGAAAATTATTATGTGACTTATTTCATTATGTAACTTCATTATTATGTGAGACATTTCTCCTTTCTGCACTTTTACAAGGGAACTTAGGGCTCCCCCACCATCTAAAATTGAATTTAATTGAATTGAAATGTGAGTACTGAATTCAGAAACCACAATGTGTTGCATTTCTACAGTACAGGCAAATGTGATATTATATGATTACAGTAATGCTCATACCATAGATACATATAGCATACATATAGGAATTTGAGACATAAGAGGTTATATTTCTCTCATATTATCTTCTCTTCATTGGCTCCCTGGTAAATCCAGAATTGAATTTCAAATCCTTCTCCTCGCATGCAAAGTCCTGAATGATCAGGCAGCATCATATCTTAAAGACCTCATGGTACCATACTATCCCAATAGGCTTACTTGGAGTTCCAAGAATTTCCAAAAGTAGAATGGGAGGCAGAGCCTTCAGCTATCAGGTCAAGGATTACAGCATCCTGTGGAACCAGCTTCCACTTTGGGTTCAGGAGACAGACACCAGTTCTACTTTTAAGATTAGGCTTCAAGCTTTACTGTTTGAGGAAGCTTATAGTTGGGTCAGGATCATGTTAATTGTGCTTAGTTATAGGCTCCAGCTGTTTGGGAGACTTCCCATGATATAGTGATCATTTATCCTCCACCCTCCTCCTTTCAATTAAATTCAGTTTTATTTATATAGCGCCAAATCACAACAACAGTCACCTCAAGGTGCTTTATATTTTAGGGTAAAGACCCTACAATAGACCCTACCCTTTCACTTCCCATATATTTATATTCCACTATTGCATGTCAATAACCTTTTGTATACTCTTTCTTCTAATTTGTATTTTGTCCTCTTCATGATCTCTGCATGCTCTTTTTTTTTATTCTATTTCCTTTCACCTCACAAGGTCAAGGTGTCCTTCTGTTGAAAGAAAATTCTTCCTCCACATTGTTGCTAATTGCTTGCTCACAAGGTATCAACTGATTGTTGGGCTGCTCTCTCTAATATTCTAGGGTCTTCATCTTACAGTAAAAAAATATCTTTGATATGACTGTTGTTCTGAACTGTTGCTATATAAATAAAACTAAACTGAATTAAACTGAGGAGAGAAGGAGAATGCTCAGACAGTCTTCTTAGGCTGAGGTATTGACAAAATCATCCTCATATTCTGTATTCCCTTGGACCTTGGTGGGGATGGACTCTTTCTGGGATGTGCCCTATACAGGTCATGTAGCTAGTATGATAGAGTTTAACCTTATAACTTGATCCTTAAGCTCTTGGCCACACCACTCCTCCCCACAGCCCTTCTACTATCCTTTTCTATACCCCTCCCCTCCTACCTACCTCCTACATTTTCTTTCCATAGTCTACATGTTCCGTGCACATACACCGATCAGGCATAACATTATGACCACCTGCCTAATATTGTGTTGGTCCCCCTTTTGCTGACCATACACAACAAACTGTGATGCACAAACAGAGATGCTCTGACCCAGTCGTCTAGCCATCACAATTTGGTCCTTGTCAAACTTGCTCAAATCCTTATGCTTGCCCATTTTTCCTGCTTCTAACACATCAACTTTGAGGACAAAATGGAGCAATTGACTTGCTCCCTAATGTATCCCACCCACTAACAGGTACCATGATGAAGAGATAATCAGTGTTATTCACTTGACCTGTCAGTGGTCATAATGTTATTCCTGATTGGTGTATTTATACCAAGTCCCAAATTTACACACCCACTCCCCTGAGTCCTCTGTGTTTTATAGTATTTGATCTTTCCAGAATCATTTTTCTTTTTGACTGTCTACAGACAAACTACCAAGCCCAGTTTTGATAAAACTTGCACTCTGGGGCAACAGAATAATCTATTAAACCTATTAATAACCTAAGTTAGTTGGGGTTTTTAATGAGTTCTTTGAACTGTTAATTTTCCATGGTGAAATGATTGTACAGCATGCATCTTTAATGACTTTAAAAAACAAGAATTGGGTGCACAAGTTTGAATTTATTTGGAATTTTTCTAATAATCCACACAGAGTCAAAATTATATATACAGGCTCAAATATATACATACACTCACTTGAATCTTTTAATAAGTGGTGCTGAAGGTTCTACACTGTCTTGTAACTTGACAAGGCCAAGGCCTATTAACTTCTTGTTAGTAATCATGATTGACTACAACTGGTAGTTTCTCTTTGCCACCATTAAAAGTATTTATTTCACAGCACTCATTGGACTGACCAATACTCAGAACAATGGGGAAGTCCAAGGAACTCAGTGAAGAGCTAAGAAGGAGAATTGTAGATTTACACACGCTGGAAAGGTCCCTTGGAGCCATTCCTAAACAACTGCAGATTCCAAGATCATCGGTTCAAACAACTGTATGTTAAGTATTCTGACATGTCACCACTTTCCCGAGGTCTGGAAGAAGACCCAAACTGTCACCCTCAAATGAAAGGAAATTGATTAGGATATTCAGGAACAACCCAGGAACCACCAAGGCTCAAGCCTGCCATGAACTGGAAACTACTGGAACACCAGCATCACTGTCCACAGTGAAGCAAGTTTTACATCACCATGGACTGAGAGGGTGCCG
>VUQI01036153.1:14262-26823 GCA_015106735.1 Paratilapia polleni
AGTAAAGTGAAGGCCTACCTCCCGCCACATGACTTTGAGAGAGTAATTCATGCTTTTATAGTTGTCGTCTAGACTATTTGTAATTCTTTATATGTTGGCCTTGATCAGTCGTTACTTCGCCACATGCAGGCTGTACAAAATGCAGCAGCTCGCCTTTTGACAGGAAAGAAACTGTATAATCACATTACACCTATATTGGCCTCCCTACACTGGTTTCCAGTCCATTTCAGGATCCAGTTTAAAATTTTATTACTCGTTTTTAAGAGTCTTAATGATTTGGTGCAACCTTACTTGACCAACCTTTTGCTACCCTACACTCCTACCAGAGCACTGAGGTCTACGAACCAACTGCTCTTGAATATTCCTAGATCCAGGCTCAAAAGCAGAGGCGACAAAGCCTTTTCAGTGGCGGCTCCTAATCTTTGGAACAACCTGCCTTTTCACAGAAGAGCTGCCCAGTCACTCAGTCATTTTAAAACACAGTTAAAAACCTACTTATTCTTGCTTGCTTTCAGTTCTAGTTGAGCAGGGTATCCTTGCTTTTATTATGTAAACACAGTCTCATTTACTGTGAGACTAATTTATTTATTTATTTATTTTTCAAGGTTTGTGTTTTAGAATTGAGGTTTATGTTTATTGTGTATTTTAGTGTATATTTATTGTTGATTTAGTGACTGTTATGTATAATGTATATTTTGTATAACTTTGGTCAACTGAGGTTGTTTTAAATGTGCTTTAGAAATAAATTTTGACTTGACTTGGCTTGAAATAGATGAATATTTTTGTAACCAGACATCCATATCAGTGATGCATGCTGAGCTATTTGTCCAGGTTCAGCCTCCCTGTGTCTTTACTGACCAAAAATGTTAACATGTACTGAACAAAAATGTATTACTGATGGGACTCAGTAAGTGAGAAGAATCTGTGTCTTGCAGCAAACCTGTGTAGAACACATCATTACTCCAAATACTGTACTGAACAGCCATGACGTTATATATGGAATATTCCAAAATCATAAATTGATGCAATCAGCAAAATGTGCTGGTTGGGATCCAAAGGGAAATGCTGATACCATTCATTTATAGCTTTTTAACTTTCAAGTTATTTTAGATAGAAACACTTCTGCATAATGTTTGCCTCCGTTAGCTTGAGTTGAGATGAAAGGGTAATTTTAGATGACATAAAGACAAATAGGATAGAGGAAAGCTGCATCTGCTGTGCTCTGCATCATCATCACGCATGGTTAGGCCGTGCAATGAGTTAATAGAAACGTTGTGTGTAAGAATTTCATTCTCCAGCTTTCTTTGAGAGACTATAGTTGTGTTTATCAGCAAAGCAGTTTAGCATAAAATAAAAATACCCATCATGAACCATTTGCGTCTAAGGAGCATCTCTCAAACACAATTGTGATGGTATTGCTATCAAAGCACAGATCTCGTTGTTGTTGTCTGTTAGCTGAGGTATAATTGGCACAGATACCTGTAGAGTCTAGCCCAATTAACTTCTCTGTTTCCTCCTTTATTCCTGCAAAACAGCTGGAGGCCATTTCCCTCAGAGATGTTGAATGAGCAAGTGATATAATTACATTTCTGCACGTGTTGACTCTGTGTCATGGCACAAAGGAAACTAACAGGATGAAAAGGATGTTATGGTTTGAGTCTAACATCACTAAACTCAGGCTGGCTTTTAAACCATTTCTGTTTTAAGCTCTCAGTAACATATTTTAAGAAAGCAGGGATAAGAGAACCACCACATCTCAAGTTTAGCTTATATTACAGTATTCGTCACACCGACTCTTAGTGGCACCTCAGGCAGTCGTGCCCATCTGCCTGATATGTGGGCAAGACCTTAAACTATTAAAACAGTTTGAGAGAGGAGCAGTGATGAGGGGCGGGTGGATAGAAGTGTCTGCACTATGATAATTAAGCTGTCTAATTTCTAGGCCCGGTAAGGTCTTTATTCATTATGTGCTGCCATCAGCAATCAGTGGAGCTTATTATTGAGAGCGTATGGGTGGGAAGAATATTTTTACCCAGGGTTTCTCAACAGATAACTGCACTTATCCAGCGCTTCAGAGGCCAGTCTGTGCATCTTCATATGTTAATAGTGACTTGGATACATTGAAGTCAGATTTATTATACTCACAATCTGTGTATGAGAGCAAGTCTGTATGTTTCCTGGTGCATCTGCGCTTGTGGACCTCTGTTCTCCCTGGAGGCTGGCGGCAGCAGCTGCTCTATGAATGAATGTGTGTGTGTGTGTGCCCATGTGTGTGCGAAAGCCTCTGGGAAAGACAGAGCTTGCATGTCCAGCCGACACACCAGCAGACGAACAGCTACCATTACAGTATACACACAATCTTACAGGTCAATCAGCTGCCTACGGATCATTTTAAAGGGTAATACAGCAACGAAGTACCGCGCCATTATCTTTACTTCCTCCTATTTTTGTCTCTCTAGACATTAATGTTAGCACTCCCATGAGCTGCTATTGGTCTTTGCACTTTATGAAAATGTCAGCTGTCAGTGATGCAGCCCAAGGAAACAGACATTAGAAAAGAAGTTCCACATGTGAACGCAATCTAGAGACACAGATGGATTAATGTTCTTTTAAATCTTATTAAATCTCTTGGACAGTGGTAGGGATTTAGAAGGCCTCTAAAAATGTAATGATTAGTCTTGGCTTTAAGCAGGTCCTCCGGGAAGCAGGCTGCTTAAATGGGGTGATGAGTGGGGACTGATGTGGGAGATAATTTACCAGCCATTTAAGGAACTTTTGGTTACAGGAGCCATGTTGTGATACACTGTAATGCCTGAATCTTTTTCATGTCTTCTTATTTGAATCAACCCTTCAAGTATTTTAATATTCTGCCCCATGGGTTTGAGATACTAAAAATTCTAAAATCTTTTACATCATTCATGATTGTTATTGAATATTCTGCAAGTTCAGGCCCTGGGCTGTCCTGTCCCAGTCTGCCTTTACTTACTGTATTGGCTAGTTATGCTGCAGGACTTAAAACACTGATGTTTGCAGATAACCTTTGGGCACTGCTTTCTGCTAATGCAGCAATCTGCCCCATGCTGATTATCCTGTTATCCAGCAGTAGAGTACACACATAAACCACCACACACAAATACACACACGGCACTCAATACAGGCAATGCCTTGGGATTTTTTAATGACGAAAAAAGCAGAAGTAATGATTGAATTTTTAAATGGCCGCAATACTGCACTAAGGAAAGCCCTTAAGTATGCCTGAATGTTCTTACTTTTAAATTGAACAAAGCTCTGAGAAAAGCACGAGAAAACTGCAATCACAAAATCCTCAGTGCCCCAGTACATTTAGGAAAAAGGCACACTGTCTTTTAGATGGCCAGTGGTTACAGCTAAATGTAAAAAACGGATCTATGTAACCTCTATGGAACGAAAGGACGCCATAAACTGCTTTTTTAAATTTTTGTCAACAAATCTGGATTTTGTCTGTCACTAAATAAATTGTTACAATCATGAACATAAATCAGCAAAGAGGAAAGTTTGTTGTGATGAATACATGAATTACATATTACGTTTGGTCTGTGTGGAGGCAATCATAATGCTCAGTATTTCAAGAAGAAACACAGCTTCAGTCCTCTTACCTTCAGTCTGAGGACATCCGCACCCTGTTTCTTCACAAGTGAACACACAGAACATAATTCAATTCCAAGCAATTTTTAAAAAGTTTTTTTTATTGTTATTTATTTGTTTTTGTAATACAAAAAAATATCCTAAATGTAGCTTCTAAAGTAACTTTATTTATATTTGAAGGAGAGACAAGCTGAGAAAATCAAATTGCGGTGGTGGAGCACAAAATGAGTTGGGATAAAATCCTGTAAAAAGATCAAATTGTAGTTTAATTACTTACATCTTTACATATGTACATAAATAGACATACTGTATTTTTACAGCCTTGAACTTTTCCATAACAATATTTTGGATCTGAACATTTTAAAAGATGCTTTAAATGTATTTTTCGTCTGTCTCTGGTGATTTGTATTTAGAGTTTGCCGTGGAAAACACATGCATGGGACAAGGACAGTTTAAGACACAAAGACACAGATATATTTATAGGAAATTAGCAAGAACTAACAAGAAAAACTGGTGCAGCCAGCCACTAAAACAAGCCTCAGAGACAGTCTAATCTTATGTATAGTGTGTATTAGGGCAGGGAACAGACAGTTTCCATGAGTAATGGAGACATCACAGCTTTGCACAAGACATAGATCATAGAGAAGGTTTGCAGGTTCTACAGACTCACTGTTTGAGTGTTTATTTTGCAGATAACATACACTATATAATAATAGTAAAAAACAAATTGAACTAGGAATGTTTCAGTTTTACATTAAAAAACATGTCGTCTATGAACTCATGCCAGATGTTGACAGCAGGCAGATTTAGTGGCCTTAAATTGTTATTATGATATAGTAATTTTCACTGGGCAGAGAAGCAGCCAGTGTCCTTTTCAACCTCGATTAGAAAATCAAAGTGAATGCAGAAAAGCAGCTCTCTAGCCTCTTATATAGTTTTAAATCAGCATCCAGCAGTGCAGATTCTTACACTGACACTGACCAAGAGTTAGTCATATATCCCGTATCTTTTAAACAATCATTTGCATGAGCAGTATGCGTCAAATCTTCAGTATCAGTCATGCGGTCAAATCGACTGCAGTCAGACCACCAGTGAAGGCAGATACACATCAGGCTCACTGCAAAGGATCAGATGGTGACAAATATCTTAATGTAAATTACACACAGGACCAGCTTTTAACTTTTGAGAGTCCAAAGGTGCAGGGAAGCTTTATTCCGCTGGACTTTTAACCACGATAAAAGTCAGTGTAGCGTGTTCACTCACAGCTGCTCTGGGCACAGGCGGCTGCGAGTCTTTGCCATTTTGCACAAGTCATACACATGGCTGACTCTTCCTCTTCGTGTCTGTGTCCTCGTGCCTGTCTTGCACAAAAAACACACACGGCATGCATTCGCAGGTGGAGCACCGACAGTCCTGCAGCGGAGCACTGCTCTATTTTATTCCTTTTCATGCTAACACATGTTCCCCTGCGATTTCTCTTACCTTCACCTGTCTTTCCCTCTGCTTTAGTAACTTCTCTCCTCTGTCACCTCATTCAAAGAAGTGTATTTTTTTTTTTAACTTGTCGGATATTTCTAACAATTGTAGCCTATTTTTTCCCCACATACTGAGTGTCTATACAACCATCTTCTGCAGGTTGCTGTGGTTACTGGCCACTGAAGGTCGGTAGGCATTTTGAGCCCTCATTAAAAGATAAAGTATGGAGTCTCATTTTATCTGTGGACAAAAAACAACACAACAAACAACTTAGGTTTTCATGTGCATATTTAAAATGCACAGAAATGACATTACTTTGGCTATTCTCTTCCGTGGCTGCCTTTCACTTCAGGGCCAGCTCCCATCTATCTCTGTCTCTTTACTTGCCTTGGGTGGCCCTCTTGTGCTTGGATACAAGTGTGTGCTAAGCAACTGGCTCTTTCACACAGGGTGCATGCACATCCACAGCATTGTGGCATAAATACCAGGGAGCCCAAAGATGTGCAGGCTTTCCTCGCTCATTAGAAAGAGCTGACACTGCAGCCTTAAAGCCCCAGTCCTCCTCCGCAGTGCCCATACTGGATCGACACCATGAAAATAACAGAACAGCACACCAGAGAGGCATTGAAAAGCAGCTGTACTGCTCTCTAGATCCACTGGTCCCTGGACACAGCTTTCTATAACTGCAGCAAAGCACTAATGATGCTCAATGGGAAGCCCTCACAGTTTTTAGAAAATGCCATCTCCTCGGGAGAGCAGCTGCCTATAGTTGAGGCAACTCACTTTTTTGTATGTGAGCTCTTTAAATAGCTACACATCTAAAAGCTTTGCAACTCTGACAGTTGTTGCCCCCTAATATGATACATGCCTCTTTCCTTACTTGGGAGTCAACAACAAAACAGAAGGAATACAGCAATATACTATTAAGCAACTTTGCAACAAAGATATTTGGTACATTTGATAAAAGCTAATTATACTATCATACAAGACTGATTCTTAAATGAATGGATATATAATGGAAGTTAAAGTATGTACATGCAGTCACACACACTGATGTCATTGTTGTGTTTGCCAAAGGCATTGTTCCATTTCAGTCCAGCAGTGAAAATGAGTGTGAAATCACCTTTATCTTATGATTAGTGACCTGATGCACACATGCTATCTAGAGCCCAGCTCCACCATCCCGGGGTATTATTTATCACAGCAGCTGAGTGCAAGCACACAAATACACACACGCACACACAATGAATACAATGTCACTCTGTCCCTTTAGTTTTCAGAAACACTAATACTATATACACACACATATATATATATATTACTGTAAGCAATACCCATTCACCACTAAGTTTACACTGACTCAAGAAAACGATCAGTCATACCCACATATGGTATTTCCTTTGTGCATTTGCTCCTCATTAACTGACGCTGTCTTTCTCCTGTTTCACCACCTCCCCTTCCTGCCCTCTCCTTCTGTCTCTGCAGGATCCTGCTGACGGTGGTGGTGATTTTCCGTATCTTAATAGTTGGCATAGTGGGGGAGAAGGTGTATGAAGATGAACAAATCATGTTCATTTGTAACACCATGCAGCCCGGCTGCAACCAGGCTTGCTATGACAAGGCGTTCCCGATCTCACACATCCGCTACTGGGTGTTTCAGATCATCCTGGTGTGCACGCCGAGCCTGTGCTTCATCACATATTCTGTTCATCAGTCTGCTAAAGCACGTGATCGAAGCTACTCTCTCCTGCATCCTTACATGGATCACCATGGTCACGGTCACCACGGTCGCCATCATGACCATCACTCTCGCAAGCTTCATGCTCGAAACATCAACGGCATCCTGGTGCACCCTGACAGTAGTAAGGAGGATCATGACTGCTTGGAGGTCAAGGAGATCCCTAATGGACCCCGGGGACTCCCTCCAACACACAAGAGTGCTAAAGTGCGACGGCAAGAAGGCATCTCCCGTTTCTACGTCATCCAGGTTGTGTTCCGCAATGCCCTCGAGATCGGCTTCTTGGCGGGCCAGTATTTCCTGTATGGCTTCAACGTACCAGGAATGTTTGAGTGTGATCGCTACCCATGTGTGAAGGAGGTGGAGTGTTACGTGTCCCGTCCCACAGAAAAGACTGTGTTTTTGGTCTTTATGTTTGCAGTTAGCGGCATATGTGTGTTGCTCAACCTGGCTGAGCTCAACCACCTTGGCTGGAGAAAAATAAAAACGGCCATCCGAGGGGTGCAGGCCCGGAGGAAGTCCATCTGTGAAGTGCGCAAGAAGGATGTTTCACACCTGTCCCAAGCCCCAAACCTGGGCAGGACCCAGTCTAGTGAGTCAGCCTACGTCTGACAGAGGCTTCTCTGCCTGGGGGCTCAAAGACCTTTTAAATATTGGAGAAGAGCCTTTCCCTGGCTCCAGACCACCTATCAGTAGGCACAAAACTCACAACTGCATTATTATTCAGGAGCACAGACAGACTGTAGTCACGACGAAGCATTAATTCACCAAGTAGAGTTTTTGACACTTCAAGACTAAAAAGGTAACTGTGTTGCTGTAACAAAGCTTACATTAAGAGAGCTCCGCTCTGCCTAGGTGACACTAGGTGCCTTCAAAGAACCCAACTGACAAAACTGAGCAATTACAAATAATATTAATAGACTGTAGGCTTAAAGGTTGTGTGAGGTTGAATTATCTGAAGTTCTTCATTATTTGCCTTTGCTGTAGCTTAGAAATCCTCTCATTTTCCAATTATGTGTGCATATGCAAGAGCTTAAGCACGTGCATGCATACGCATATGTGTGTGGGAAAAAGCCAATCTCTGACTCGAGTCAGAAAAATTGAATGCGGAACTGATCTGAGCTACTGAGAGAAAGATAATGTCCACACTGTTAAAGCCACACAGCGGACAAACGAGCACCTTTTAAAAAAACACAAAGACTAACACAAAAACTATCAGCACTAGAATGTTTAGTAACCTGGAACACACTATGTGTTGTATCACCTTTTCCTAAAATTTGTCACTATTCTTCATATTCTTCACTGAATTAGGTGCCAATCAGACTACAGACTGACATCGCCCGAGAGCTTTCGCTCAAAGAGAGAGACAGGGTGCACTGAAGATGAGTTAGGTTTACTTTCCAACACTGTGTTAATGCACCACAATGCTCCCAGTGCCTGCAAGGCACTGTATTTACTTTCACTAAAAAAAATTCAATAAAAGTGTGCCAGTGTTTCCACTTTGGCTTGTAAAATGTGATTGCTGTCGAAAGCTCATGAATGGAATTACACACTTTAAACAGGAAAAGTATTGTAGTCACAAATATTTTAACATGTAACCTCAAGCTTTTTTCACAAGCTGATTTGGTGCCATATTTCAAAGTTACTGTACATAGATGAAATGTTATAATTACACTTAGTGTTTTCCCTATGCGGTATAGATAGGCTTTACCTGGGTGGGGGAATAGGGGTTTGGGTGGTTATGAAAATTAATCATAGATTGCCAGCTTTAACAGTATGTATTATTAATGTGCTCTTGTAATGCCTTTACCCTCTGATGGAGACTGTATGTTCCAAGAAGTGATTTCCCTCTGTGGACACTGAAAAAGGCATGTAACTGAAGCATTAATAGAATGGATAGATTATGAAATGTAACTTAAAAAAAAGAGACTATTTATTTGCATCCTGCTCCTGTGAAATGTAATACTCAGCATGCATGAAGATGAAAACTATAAAGAGATATGAGCGTAGAATCTCATTATGGGAATAAGGAAAGCGAATACCTGAAAGGCACCACAACTGCAGCAATAATAATAATATATAGTATGTGAAAAAAAAAATGTGAATAAATCATTATGCAGTGACTTTGGCTCTGCTGTGTTTAACAAAGATGTGATAATTACTGTGCACTGTTGCCTTTTTCTTTTTTTGTGAGGTAAGTGTTAGCTGATAGACAACAGTCACACAGGTACACATGCCAAAAGAAATGTCACTACAACACTACATTACATCAGCATCTGTAACCTTTTACTGCTAATGCGGTTCAGTGTAGGTTCAATCTTTAAAAATGCATCATAACATCTGTTGTCAAGAAACTGGTGAGATGTTCCAAAAGTCTTCATTTACACTGGACAAAAGTACTGGGCCACGTATACATTACACCTACAGGAGCTGCTAAGCCATGGAAACCCATGCCATGAAGCTCCAGGTGCACCGTTTTTGTGCTGATGTTAATACCAGAAGAGGTTTGGATCTCTCCAGTTATTGACTCAGCAGAGCGTTGGTGACTTTTACACACTATGCACCTTGGCAACCCCGTTCTGTAACTTTATGTGGTCTACCACTTCATGGGTAAGTTGCGGTCGTTGCTAAACGCTTCCACTTTGCAATAATACCACTTATGGTTGATCGTGGAATAACTAGGAGGGAAAAAATTTCACAAACTGACTTGTTGCAACTGGGGATGTGCACGACTGATTGAGTAGACATTCAAACATTGCTGTCCTTGCTAGTTGATGCCAGAAATACTAGTCGGATAAACGTAATATTCTTATTTATAAATATGTAACGGCAGTTACCAATTCAAAAATGTTACAACACCACCAGCCACTACCCTCTCTCTCTCTCTCTCTCTCTCTGTCTGTGCTGAACTGCAGTGCTGTCCTGCAGTACTTTGATATAAAAACTGAGTCTTTATATCCGCTTTATCAGAATAAACTGGAATATAACCAAGCAGATGAAGTGATGTGTAACCACATTCTGCACCAGGCTGTGGACACCAGCATGGAAGAAACCAAGGCTACTGCTGCTATCTCTGGTAAGGTAAGCCAAACTCTGCAAGCTAACCTGACACTGTGTGTGTTTGTAACGTTATACACGGAAGGTGCTGCACATTTCAGTGACATCTAAAGCATGATTTGATTAACAAGGAACATGATTAACAGTCTCATGTAGCTCCTAAAATATACATGAAATATTTTGGCCAATGTTTAACTTTGTTAACTTAAAGTGTGTTCAGTTTACAAATTTTTCTGAGGGTTTTCTGTCTTTCAGACTAGTCAACTAGTCAAATTTTTTTCTCTTGTTTAAATAACTAGCAAATTAGTCACCAGGAACATCCCTAATTGCGAAGGTGGCATCCTATTACACTACCACACTCAAATTCAGCGAGGTCTTTAGACCGACTCATTCTTTTACAAATGTTTGTAAAGGCAGATTGCATGGCTAGGTGCTTGATTTCATACACCTGTGGCAATGGGACTGAAAACACCTGAATTCAAAGATTAAGAGACTGTGTGGCCCAGTGCTTTTGTCCATATAGTATACTCCCTCAGTGGCACAAAACAACAACTACAGCACACATTAGCAGTGTAGTTAAATCAAAACAGAAACTTACATGTCTGTAGAAAAAGCAGCTAATTGTGGTGGTTTAAGGTGGTAGCTGCTTCTAGGAAGTCTCTGCTTCTGCTGCTAGTTGGATGTCTAAAATCAAAATGGTGAATAATGTAACACGGCTTGTGGTGCTGTGAGGCCCCTGATACTTACAGAAAGTTATTTTGCTATTATATAAAACTCGTTAAAAATGTAAAACTACAACTCTATCTAGTGTCTTAGCCCCTTTTATCTAAAACATTGTAAAAATTGGCTAAAAAAATCTTGTGAAAACAAATCAGAAAGTCGGACTTCTCTGTTTAGAAATCATCTGGTTCAGCCTTCAGACTTCCTTTGAATGTGAATTATTCCATTAAGCCTTCTCTTAAAAACATCCTTAACATTATCTGTATGTCATAACCACAGTTATCAAAAGTTTTTAATGACATATAACCTTTGTCATATCTACAGCTGTGGTCAAAAGTTTACATACACTCATCATGGGCATGAATGTCATGGTAATTTTGGACTAGACAACTGCAGATTCCAAGATCATCAGTTCAAACAATCATACGTAAGTAGAAGTTATTTGGATGTGTTACCACTTTGCTATGGTCTGGAAGAAGACCCAAACTGTCAGCCTCAGATGAGAGGAAACTAATTAGGATGTTGAGGAACAACCCAGGAACCACCAAGGCTCAAGCTTGCCATGAACTGGAAACTGCTGGAACACCAGCATCACTGTCCACAGTGAAGCAAGTTTTACATCACCATGGACTGAGAGGGTGCCGACCAAGAAAGAAGACCCTGCTCCAAAATTGACACCTTCAAGCTGGACTGAAAGTCAAATGCCTTCTGGAGAAAAGTTTTACGGTCAGACAAGACAAAGATTGAGCTATTTGGCCACAATGACAAGAGGTATGTTTGGAGGAGTAAAGGTGAGGCTTTCAAACCTAAGAACACTGTACTAGCATGGTGGTGGTAACATCATGCTCTGGGGGTGTTTTGCTGCCAGTGGTACTGGTACATTGCACAAAGTTGATGGAATAATGAAGATGGAGGACTACCTCCAAATTCTTCAACTACACCTCAAATCAACAGCTGGAAGGTTGAAACTTGGACACAGTTGGGTGTTCCAACAGGACAGTGATCCCAAACACACAGTAAAACTGGTTTTGGAATGGATAAAGCAGGCTAACATTAAGCTTCTAAAATGGCCTTCGCAAAGCCCTGACCTCGACCCTATTGAAAATTTGTGGACTATGCTTAATTCTGCCAGAAAGAGTGGTAAAATATCCAGCCAGAATTATGCCAGAAACTTGTTGATGGCTACCAAAAGCATCTGGTCAAGGTACAACTTGCTAAGGGACATTTAACCAAATATTACTGGGGGTGTATGTACAGCTCTGAAAAAAATTAAGAGACCACTGCAAATTTTTCAGAATTCAGCACCTCTACATATATGACAGTCATTCCATTCCAGTGTCTCTTGAATTCCAACACAAGCACACCTGTTTCTACCTAATAAGGTACTGATGAGGTGATCACCTGAACCAAATCTTATTTAATGAAGAAAAGTATAAAAACCATTGCTGTGGTCATCACTATCCTCTTGCAATAGGACCAACTGGATGGCAAAAACAGTGCTAGTAGTACATCAAAAGAAACTGGAATAAAAAAAATAACTATTGACCATGCCAAAAGAAATGAAAAGAAAAGTTTTGTGTGAGGAAAAGAAGGGTTCAATTCTGGCTTTACTGGCAGAGGGATACAGTGAGCATCGGTTTGCTTCTATCCTTAAAATTTATAAGACAGCGGTTCATGAGAACAAGGTCAAGCAGCAGACATTGGGAACAACAAAGCTAAAATTTGGTGGGGGATCAGTGATGATCTGGGGATGCTTCAGCAAGGCTGGAGTCGTCTTTGCGAAGGATGCATGAATCAAGCCACATACAAGGTTATCCTGGAAGAAGACTTGCTGCCTTTTGCTCTGACAATGTTCCCCAACTCTGAGGATTGGTTTTTCCAGCAGGACAATGCTCCATGCCACACAGCTAGGTCGATCAAGGTGTGGATGAAGGACCACCAGATCA
>VUQI01036161.1:4541-24205 GCA_015106735.1 Paratilapia polleni
TTCTAAAAAAAAAAAAAAATAAGAAGGGGGGGGGGGGGGGGGGGGACTATTGTCATAACCCCTTCTTTTCTAAGACATTACAATGTCAAAATGTTTGTCAGGGTCTTGCATGCAACCTGCAGTTCTGGCTTTAACCACTAGGTTTTCATTCCCTAGTATAAACATCTTTACAGACTGGTATGAAAACTGGACAAGTACTTTTGGTCTTTACAGCTATCTTGTTTGGTTTCTTCATCTTTTTGGTCATGACTTCAGTTTAAACCACCTAGTGCTCCAGCTTGACTGCATTTTTGGACTGAATCTCTCACACACTTGGACTAAAAATAACTGGTCTTGACGGGGTCTTGACTGCAGCCCCAATTCTGGGATGATTTAGAAAGTGGCTTTGGCCAGAACCGGCCACAATGCCAAGAATCTCTCTACACATTAACTGCTCTTTGTGGTAATGTTTGGCATGCTTTGCAATATTTTTGATTCCCTCAACCTCTTTCTAATGATTCTATTTCAAAAGCTGACAAGTTTGGGCATTTCAGACAAGTACATAATGTCAGCTTAGAGTTACAGCCACTTTTCCAGTTTCCCAACACTCCAACCTGTCCAGATTTCTGTTTCCTTTTCTAGGAATCATTTATTATTGTTTAATATAAGTGCAAAATACAGTTTCTAGGAAGAAGCATATGCTCGATCATTCTTAGGGATTTACGCCATCTGAGCGAATGTGGATACCAGATTACATTAAAAAAAGACAGAAGTAGTGCAAAGTTCAAACATTTAAAAGTGGATTTTTGTTCCCTTTAAATAACCCCGTTGTCAGCAGGCAGACTTGCAGCAAGAGTGCAATATAAAAATAGTTATTAGTCTTATAAGCAGCGACATGTTGTGGCCTATATTTCTGAACGTTTGACCTCAGCGGTGCAGAAACATCAGAACAGAGGATATATGAGACTGCTGTAATTCGGCTGGTGGGATGGGGAGTTTGGAGCAGGAACAGAGGAACAAGCAGTTTGGTTTTACAGTAACGCCAACCCGCCAACTCTGGCTCAGTTCAACCTGCTGACATCATCCCATTTGGTATAATATTTCTTCTGATGTCTGTTTATTAAACACGGATCCTGGTACAACTTACTTGTTCCTGGAGAACATTTCTGGAGCCTTTGTTCTGACTGTAAAGACAATTTTGGTGCTTTTAGTAGTAACGCAAGTCAACTATGGAACAAATCTCTCACATGACGTGGGGTTCACACTAATGAGAACAGTTTTTAGTTTGTGATGGTGTTTTCTTTTGCCGATTTAACTTGCTTTCATGTTTTTTGCAAAGAAAAACAAAAAATTAACTGAAATATCATTACTGAAAATATACTGCTACTTTGCCCAGGAAAGTTTCAATAAATATTTCAAAAAATTGGCCAGAACTAATAAATTTGTCTCCCAGAATATAATGATTAAAAAAAATAAATAAATCAACTAACTCCCACAGTGGATCCCAGCTCCATGGTGTTATCTTAATTGTGCAGTGTTTAACATACTTGTTATGTGAGAGGAAATGTTAGAAATTCATGCTGGGAGTTTGGTGAGCTAATGTTAAAGAATTGGCTGAAAAGTGCACTACTATCTGTTATATTTTTGTTTTTCTATGATACAGTGGCTCCATTTATTTGTACAGTGATGATTTACCTTCAAATAGTATAATGACAAAATAGGCTTTATTTAGTCGGTTCAGAGAAGAGTCACGTGAAAAAGTGACAACTCAACAAATAAAATATGAGCCAGGTGAAAGTGCAAGTTTACTCTGACGTATGAATTCATTTTTAATTTTACAGACATTTGGGGTTCTTGAACTATGTTAATTATTCATCATAGTGAGTTTAATTTTCTCTATGATTAGGTTATGAAATACACTGATCCCTCATTTCAACCTTTTTGATTCTTTTTTCATTAAAAAAGTACATTTCCACATCACAGGAATATCATCAGGATGCTGTGTCCTCTGGCCTCCTCAACTAAAAGCATAGAAACAGTTTCACTTCACAAAAGTCTTCTCAGTGCACAGTGCAGCTGATTTCCTGTTGGACCCTGATTTATAGGATCACTTATCTAATTTGCATGTGGTATAAACACCGATTGGCCACTTCATTAGTCTGTTCAACTACTCGTTAGTACTGATATCTAATCAGCCAATCACATGGCAGCAACTCCATGCATTTAGGCATGTAGACAACTGGGAAGAAAGGCAATTTAAGCGACTTTGAACGTGGCATGGTTGTTGGTGCCAGACAGGCTGGTCTGAGTATTTCAGAAACTGCTGCTTTACTGGGATTTTCCTACACAACCATCTCTATGGTTCACAGTAAATGGTCCAAAAAGAAGAAAATATCCAATGAGCAGCAGTTCTCTGGGTGAAAATGCCCTGTTGATGTCAGAGGTCAGAAGAGAATGGCCAGACTGCTTCGAACTAATAGGAAGGCAACAGTAACTCAAATAACCACTCATTACAACCAAGGTATGCAGAAGAGCATCTCTGAGTGCACAACACATAGAACCTTGAATTAGATGGGCTACAGCAGCAGAAGACCACACCAGGTGCCACTCCTGTCAGCTAAGAACGGAACCTGAGGCTACAATTCACACAGGGTCACTAAAATTGGACAATAGAAGATTAGAAAAATGTTGCCTGGTCTGTTGACTTTCAGTTTCTGCTGCAACATTCGGATGGTAGGGTCAGAATTTGGCATAAATGACATGAAACCATGAATCCATCCTGCCTTATATCAACGGTTCAGGCTGTTGGTGGTGTAAGGGTGTGGGGGATATTTTCTTGGCACACTTTGGGCCCCTTAGTACCAACTGAGCATCGTTTAAATGCCACAGCCTACCTGAGTATTGTTGACCATGTCCACCCCTTTATGACCATAGTCTACCCATCTTCTGATGGCTGCTTCCATCAGGACAATGCACCATGTCATGCTATCATGTCAATATGGACCAAAATCTCTGAGGAATGTTTCTACCACCTTGCTGAACTTATGCCACAAAGAATCAAGGCAATTCCGAAGGTAAAATGGGGTGTTATCCAGTACTAGCAAGATGTAGAGTGGCCGTGAGTGTATAGTACAACAGTCAGAGGAACTAATTCTTAGTATCATACCCAAGACAAAGAATATAGAAAAAAAAATGTTAAAAAGCTCAATTTTCTAGGTTATCAGATTTGATGAGTTCTTCTTAGGGTTGTCATGATACTAGAATTTCAAACTCGATACCAATAACCAGGAAAATATTTGATACTTGATACCATTTGTTGATACCATGGTGGAAAAAAATGAAAAAAGTAAGAGGTATAATTTTTTTAAATGAAGATTAGAACAATACTGGTCTACCTACAACCTTTCCTGTGCTTCTGGTGACTTGGCATCATATTTTCATTGCTGATAAAATAGAGTTGGTAAGGTGGGCTGCCACTGTTTGTCTAGTTGTTGGTAGACTTTTCTCTGCTTCAATCTGGGACTTTAAGAGAAACAGAATACTTTTTAGAGCCAAATAATTGCATTATCCTGTTAAATTAACACCATTAGCCGGTAGTTGCTACCTTAATGATAACAATGCCAACATGTGTGCTGGCTAGGTTAACATTTATGATAAGTGTTTAATACTTCAGTGCTGTTGAAAGAGGAGCTTTACTGACCTCACGAAATCCCTCATAAAGACCGGGGTGTCAGTCGTTAAGATGCTTTGCCAAGTTTGTTGTGCTATTGTTCATGCGTTCAGTTGCTAGTGACAGGAGGGGCCGTGTGCCTGCCTGACTGCAGTAGTACTGTGTGAAGCTGCGTATCAGCTGAAGGAGGCAAAGACAGCACTGCTGGTATCAGTACTTTTGCAAATGAGTCTGTAATACGGTTAATATCCGAGTATCAAAACCCCACAAAAAACGAATTTTGGCATTGAAAGGTACCATAAATATCAGTTCTGGTGATATCCCTAGTTCTTCCCTGTCTAACGGTAATAAAAACATTGTATATTTTACAGAAAATTATTCATATGGACACTAGAGGTTGCTTAACATAGAAACATAACTATAAGTCATAACAAAGATTTGCAAATTACCTATAACGTCTTTTTTTTTTTTTTTTATGCTAGTAGCGACCAATGTAGCCTTCAGCCGAGATGATAAAAAAAAGTCTTACTTCTTTCTAAATCCACAGTCTCAAATTTTTGTACTTTTCAAACTTGTAGACTTCTGTTGTGTTGATTTTTCACTCAGCTCCCTTTGGAGGCCAACTTTTACATTTTACCAGCTTTTTCACATGTGCAAATGTACTCCCTAACATATGCTGACATATGAGAATCCGTGTTTTTCTTTAAATGTGGGGTTTTTGGTTGTTTTTTTTTTTTGGTTAAAGAAGGAAGCTTGTGTCTGATCATTGGACCTCTATCTGACCTTGATGAAAATCCTAAAAATGCTGGCATGTGGACACTGCAGATATGACATCACTCACCTGCGCCTGAGATGATATCATTAAACAACGAGCTGCCAAAGGAGGCCATCTGTGAGCTGCTGAGGACTCAACCCCACCAACACACACACACACACACTGCAGATACTGACTGCAGCAGCATCCACAGGGACTCATTTCATTACAGTCTGTCTAAAACACACCATTTCCAACTTGCACAGTCAAATGCTGAACAATTACACACACAATCCAACAGGTAAGATTATTTTCCACAGATTTTTAATCACTTTCTATCTCACAGAAGAAGAGACTACCTTCCAGTGACTACAGCAACAGTGTTTTTTCAGTGGACAGGTGCAGCATACCATCAGGAATACAAGGGGATCACATTCAGATTCAACTTTGTATGTGATGTTTTTTCTAAAAAACATCTTTTGATAGCAGTTGCTGAAGTTCGTTGGTGCTGCAGTGGCATTCAAGATAACAAATTTCTGGAACTAATGTGATTTGCAAAGAACAAAAGTTCAAACCCTAACCCTGCAGAATAGTGCAATTATCCAGGTGCCTCCAGTGCTGCTTGTACATGTTACATTACTATGGTTGCCAAATAATATTGCTCAGTTTTATAGAGGTGACTTATAATAATAGCTTACTCAACAGTTCCCATCATCAGCACCTGGAGGCACTTGGAGTTCATAGTGGTTTAGTTTTTCAGTTCCTGCTATTACAAAATCATGTGACTGGTTGTCACATGATTTGTTGGTTTATGAGTGGCCTTTTTCCAGAGCTCCGGGAGGAAACCCATGCAAACAATGTGGGAACATGCATCCACACAAAAGGGGTCTGCTCAGGTTTGAAAAAGGTCCTGTGTTTGAACCCTGTGAAGTAACACAGAAGTGAGGCACTGTGCTGCCCTTCACTGGCTTGCACAGAGTCCTGACTTCAGCCTCATCTAACATAACTGGGATGAACCAAAACCCATTTATAAGCCAGACCTTATCACCTAACATCAGTCCAGGACCTCACTAATGCTCCTGTGGTTGCATGGGAGCGAATCCCTGCACCCAGATTCAACATCTGGAGGAGTGAAGGCTGTTACAGCAGCTGATCTGGAGTGAGATCAGAGAGCTTTGAAGAAGCTATGGTTGATTTGCGCTCACGTTGTTGTAATCATTAAGCCATTATGCTGGTCTTTGTGTTCTTTGGGAGCTCAACAACTTGCAACAGAAAAAGATCAGCAGGAGTTTTTACCCTTCAGCTTAACCAAAACCAACTAAACATGTTGGGAATGTTTTAACCCAAGAACAACATCTGGCCTTTACTGCCTTTGGTGGCTCATAATCTCCTATAGTTTTTATAGCCGACAGTTAGACTGCTGATGGGATACAGAAGCTCTAATAGCACGTAAGGAACTGATTTAATGCAGTCAGCAGACAATCAGTCTGTGAGCACATGGATCGAGGCATAAAAATTTTAAAAAAGTTCCCACTTTGATCCGGATGTCGTTTTCAACAGTTCTCCACAAGCTTTGCAGATATTTTTTGATGCAATTGCATAACCTTTCAGGGTAGAAAAAATAAATGAATAAAAGAAAGCATTTCCATAGCACAAGCGATGCAACTAATACTATTCATTATCCATTAATCTGCTGATTTGGTTATCCTTTTGGTCTGAAATTTCAGAATGAATCTCTAAATTGCGCCAAAACAGCACTTTTTTCATCTCTTCTTCCCTCCCCGTCTTCTCCTTTTGTGTCTATTTCTGCCTTATCAACTGCTTTCATTTATCCTCTTCTCTTCTTTTCCACTCCTCTCCCATCCTTCCTCCTTTCCCCATCTCTTCTCTCTTCTTCCACTTCTCCACCTTCTATCCACATCTCTGTATTTTCCTTCTTTCTCCTCTCCTTTGCTCTTTCAAACATGCTTTTCCCATCATTTAATCTCTTACTTTGTCACTAATTTAATTTCCTCTCCTCTCTTTTCTTCCCCATCTCATCACATTGTTCCTGCTCTCATTCCTTCTGTCTGATCTCCTGCCCTCCTCTCCTCCTCTGTGCGACCCAGTTACCAGGTGTTGACACACTGACATGGCCCCTGAAAAAAAGAAAAAGGACACCACTAACCGGCCCTTTATGCACAGCATCCTCGCTGGCAGCAGGTCGTTATGGCAACCACAGGCCAACACACACACACACACACACAAAATATGAAGCGGGTAGATGGAGGACACCAGCTGCATCTCATCTCCATAGTGTTCGTGGTGTGAGTGTTAGATACGATAAACAATGGCAAGGTCTCATGGAAGCAGAGTCAAAATGCAATCACAATAAAGCAAAGTTTCGTTCGCTTTTTCTTTTACAGTTTTTATCTTATTTCTTTTTAAACATAAGAGAAATTAATATTTTGTTTTCATGGCCAATGTAGTATACACAGTATTTGAGCAAATGGCCGAAGGTCATTGTGCACATGATCTTAAAAATAATTAAAACTTTGATTATAATCCATTATTGCTTTAGTTACCGATTGATCCATCAACAACTCCATCAATCTGAGGAATGTCAAAAAATAAAGAAAAACATATCACCATCACCAGAATGCAATGACACCAACAAAAGGACATGAAAACATCCAAAAACTGACTATTGTCTTTAATAATGGAAACATTACAAATATGACTCAGCTAAAACAGCATGAACCAATGTTGCTGATGCATGCAATAGACAGTTTCTACACAAAATATGAATGAAGATAAAATAGGGAAACAAACTGCAGCAACTTGATCAAAGAAGCCACAAACTGTAGAAAGACCTGAGAATCCAAGTGCAGCTGTACATAAAAGATGGACGTAGCTTCTGGGTCTGAAAAGTGAAGCCAATGTGGAAGTGCCTTAATCCTGCATTTCTTTTAATGGCCAGCAGGGGGAGACAACTGTGGTTTCAAAAGGAAGTCTGACTGTATAGAAGTCTATGGTAAAATGACCCTTTAGCTCACTTGATTTGTAAGTAAAGTAAATGTTTTCCTGATGAGTTTTGGTCTCAATCACCAGTGTCAAGTCTTACTAAATACAGCACGATGGTCATTTTGTACAATAAGGTCCCATTACTTCTTAGAAGGAAGAGTATGCTTTAGGGTGGGCCCACCTTGTGGATGAGAGTCACTATCATATGAGTGTGCAGTATCCCTCAATTTCAGAGTCAGATCCACCCTGAGATTGTGATTTCTCATTAAAAAAATTGAGATGGCAACAGACAAAATGCTGAGCTCAGGGCTTCAAAAACAGGACTTTGCAAGGAAATGAGTTACACTCTAGATATCTACAGGATCTGTCGTTTCCATGATTTCTATTCACTGTCTGTGTAACCAGCCATGCAATGGTTTCTGATAGTTGAGTTGAGCTCCAGGCATCCCTCCAGGGTATAAAGGGTAAAATCCTCTATCACCTCCACTACCAGCACACCAAGAGGAAACACTATTCTGCTGAGGGACTAATCAACTGATCTACAACACTATATTCAAATAAATGCAAATACATGGGAGTAAATATAAATCCAAATGATAGCAGAGCAGACCACTTCTGATAAGACCAATGAAGGATAGATAAGAACAGAGAGATAGATGGGTATAGAGACAGAGATACCATTTCTGTTGCTCAGACTGAATTCTGCAGTGATTTCCATCTTGTTGCCATGAGCAATAGCAGCAGTCGGCTGGACATGACAGCAAACAGCCTCCCTCTCCTCTCCACCCCTCCACCTTTTTCCATCATCCCTCTCTCTCTCTCCCCATCACCATCTGCCCTCTGTCTTTTTCCTCTACCTCCTCCTCTCCCATTATCCTCTACTCCCCATCACTGGAGTATTTTAACTTACTGTAATTTGCACTAAAATTTTAGACTCTTCCTCCCCTTGTTCCAACACAGCTTCCATCTATTCCTCAAATTTTATCCCTCCTCTATCCCTCTCCTCATCTATGTCTCTCCATTAATCTAGAAATATAATTTATAAGGACAAAATGGAGCAAGCTGGGTATGTTGGTAGGAATAACACTTCAGTTCAATAATTCAACACACCTATCAGAACAGGATCACTGCAGGTTCAGCAAGGCTAAAACCAACATGAGAACTGTTCTTTCCACCTCTTTATAATGATGCTCATAACCAGACAGGTTTCCATTAATGGGATTTAATAGAATAATAATACTAGTAATAATATTTGCCTCCAAAAATCTATTAGCACTCAGGTTCCATTAGGATCTCAGGACTTTTAGGTCTGTGAGTTGGCATAAGTTCCCATTGTGTGCATCCTAACATGTCAAATGCATCTCTTTCTTCATTAAGGAAATTAAATGTATATCTTGTTTGTAACTTTGTGTCTTCTATATCTTTTTGTCTATCCCCACAACCATTCATCCAATCTCCTTCAAACCTCTTGGGTTTACTGTTGTGGACCTGAGTAAGTGCAGTGCCAAGTTTAAGGTTGCAGTTTTCATATTTTGGCTCAAGTGTGTGTGTGTGTGTGTGTGTGTGTGCGTGTGCACGTACTTACATACACACAAAGGCATATTTGTCTGGCTATCTTTGTGAGGGCATTCACTGACATTAATGTATTCCTGATTTCTTACCACTAAACATATCTGTCTAAGTGCCAAACCCTTAGTCTAAAGCTAACCAAAACCTAAGTCTAACCTCAACACTAAAACCAAGCCTTAACCTTCAAATGAGCCTTTCAAGGGTTGTGAAAAAAAAAAAAAGAGAACAGGTCAAAAGGTTCTAAGCTAGTTCTCACAACGATCGCTTTTATAGAGGTCTTCTTTTCAAAATAAAAAGTAGACCACTTGCAGTCACTTACCGTCTACAATGCGACTTTGGTGCGCCAACATGGTGATAAAACTTTGAATGGGGTCAAGTTGACAATAACACGCAATCTGTTCGTGATAATATGGTGATTAACTGCGATAAGGTTTGTTGCTGTCTGTTGCAAATCTGCTGTCGTCTACATACACAAAAATTCACATTAATTATTTGCATTCAGAGGCCAGCCAGAAATCTGTAAACTGTAGCTACAAAAAATAAACTGGGTTACACTCTCCCTGGAAGGACACTGCATTAGTTGTGATAATTATCGACATCTATCAGAAAGACAGTATATATTCTGATGGTATTTTTGGTTGTATGGTTGAGCCTTGGTGCTTTATAAATGTAACTTCTAAGACACATCTGTATGAGAGGCTCAGAGGAGGGTGAACTCAGACTGTGGGGTGTGGCTCTCCAAACCTCTAATTGTCCCAACAGTTGGTGAAAATAACCAATAATTCAACACACTGCTCCAGGTGTAGAGCCGCTGCAACACACAGACACACACAGTCAATTACAGAGCAGCTGCGACCCCGAGTCCTGGATCATTGTGACAGTGACTGATTGTTTCCTCAGCTACTGTTGTCATTGTGACAGTGAGTCACCTCAACAGGAAGCTGGCCGCCATCCAGCACTGAGAATACAAACATGAACACACACACATACAGAAATGGAGCTCCCAGAACAAAATGACTTCAAAAGGAGTTACCTGTGCTAAACACTATAAAACATATAAAACTATACCACACACACAATCTCACAAACCTGCCCATAAAGGCTTTCTCCTTCATTTAATCAATCCAGGAAGCGACCTCTATTGATGTTACAGTCCAGTGATCGGGAAGACAGCCGCCTCTGATCATTTGTCAATAGCAGAAAAGTAAAAATCAATAGAAAACACGCAACCCGCTACAAAAACAGCAGCACAGAACACTGAGACCTCCTGCTGTTTGTTGACTGAGGAAGAATATATCTAAAGCTTTATAAAGCTCTTATTTGTTGGGCTCCATTTCTAAGTCAGCAACTGACTGCTGCTGTGACCGTCAGCAGGCTGCTGAAGATCTTACGTTTGGGTGATACCTCTGACATTCCACCTTCTTTTAAAGGCCAGATTAAATTAGTAAATTAAAAGAAAAAAAACCTTCCCCCAAACCTGAAAAAGAAACCCAGCTGCTGATAAACGTAATCATTAGACATTAGTCTAACTGTCCAGCCTTAGTGTGCAATGATAAGCAAAATCTTTCAAATGCAATTCTTGAGTAATCTTTAACAACCAGTCTCAAGGAGTTTTCAGACAGAAGGAAAGAAAAAAGATTTGCTCATGACATTCATTCAATTGCCCACTGGACCAGCTGTGTGTTAGCTGTATGCTAGCTGGAAGCAGAAATGAAGGCTGTGTGTGTGTGGGAGTGTTTCCATTTTCAGCTCAGCTCTTTCTGTGATTTCCGTCCATCTTCTCTCCTTTTTTCCTCTCATCGCTTTACAAGTATAAAGGAGATTCATAACGCCCCGGGAAATTTTTCGCTTCCTCTCTTTTGCCCTTCTTTAAAGCACTTCATGGTCCTGCAGCAGCCCACTCGCTTGGCGTGCATCCAGCCTGTGAACCAGGACACTCTCTCAGCTCCTCTTTTAGTTGTTGCTGGAGAAAAACTTTTGGCTAAGTAGCTTTTAGTTCAGTTGCTGCAAGCTACTGGAACAGTCTACTGGAGGGTCTGAAAAAAAGATGAGAGTCTTGCTGTGTTTAAATGAAAACCTTTAAGCCTTTCAGGGCAATTTCCTAGTCACCATTTATTTTTAAGTTTTAGCCTCCTATGTCTTATGTCTTATTTTCAAACAAAGGTTGGCATTTACATGACATGATTCTTATGTTAAAATAACCCCACTATAAATAATGCATGTCATACCTATGTAACAACAATAGGTCGACTGAAAAACCAATCCGCTTGTGTTTGATGCTGCAAACAGCCAATAAGCAAAGTTAGTTATTAGAATTTTTGTCCTTTCAGAAATTCTATTTGTGTTTGTGGCAACCATGAGATAAATACATTATACATTAACAACAGAGTGCTGCATAACAACCGCAACAATGTTGCCAAGAATCAAGGCACAATAATGTACAAGCAATATATACCTCATATCACCTGGATTTGTTTGAGTTATATTACAAGGTATAAAAGATTTCCAGACATGAGAAGTTTGCAAAGGTGGTACCCTATAGCCCTGCTCTGACCCATATGCACCATTGAGAAGGTGCAACACATCACTGAGGACGGCTCGCCCTTTTCCCACCACTTGGGACTCACAATCCTCCGTTATACTGTGTTATTGTTGACCTGCAATCTTACTGCACATATTTACAGTCTTAATGACTTTGTTCTCATTAACTAAAGACAGTGAAAAATATGTGGCCATAAAACAAGTTAGAATACTCCCCACAAGTAAATGATAGAAAAGAATCAACTTGTTGCAGCCTCTGCATGAATTATAATCTTTGTAATCCCTTCTTATAAATGACACTTGTCTTTGAATCCCATGACAGCTTTTTTCAATAAATCGCTGTAGCTAAATATTTATACTCATTCACAATCTGTTGGTGTGTCCTCCTGCTAGTGGCTCTGTAGTGTAGTGGTTTACATATTCACCTAACAAGCGAAAGATCTCCAGTTCACTTCCAGGAGGAGACACAAATCCCTTTGGTGTTGTGTCAGGAAGGCCATCCGGTGTTTAAAAAAAAAAAAAAAAGTCAGCAAAATCAAACATGCGGCACTACCTGCGGTGGCGTCCCCTTGTGAATAAGAGAGCAGCTGAAAGTAGCTTCGGTGTGTCTTCCTGCTCAGTTTAAAATAAACAATCATTTCCTTTATTTTCGTGTTTGACAACAAGTAACAAACTTATCCAAATGTGCACAATACTTGGCTTCATCTTATGTGAGCAAACCAACAGTCACTGTTATCATCAGCAAAATTAACATCAAAAACAGATGAGTTAGGCATAGATTTATTAGTATAAAGAGTAAATAAAACTGGAGATACAACACTCCTCTATGGGTCAACAGTAATAAAGTAGATGAAGCTGTAGCATTTACTCTAACCCAAAAAGGACTCTACCCACCTGATGATTGTGCTGTTTGCCTTTAGCTGTAATAACCTTTGCATTAAGATATGTGGTCTTACAGTGCTGAATGCAGATGAAAAGTCCATAAACAAAGTTTTTACGTACATATCATTTTGGTCGGTCCAGATGACAGTAAATTCGATGCAATACATACTAAAGAGCACCCTCTGTACTCATCTCTCTTTTATATCCAAACTCACACAAAAGCTGCTGTCAAAGTCCTCCTAGAAGCAAGTCAAGTTTCAAAAGTATGCAGGATTCCTGCAGGTTATACCTTTAACTATGCATGTGTGAACTTTCACAACATTATGGTTTGATTAAAGGCCCAAAACAAAGCAGTGATATGATCAATGCCCCTGGCTCCTCCCACCAGAGAACTGAACAAATGCCATGCTAATTAACACTATGGATACAGTAAGCCAAGAAATATGATAAGTACTCTTAAATCCATCGTTACTATGATAACCAGCAGCTGCACCTGCCACTGCACACTTGAAACTGTAATAAACCTCTATTCAGAATTCTTTAAGTACCATTTTTCTTCCTGATAACCTGTCTGCTAATATAAATGTGTGAATAGCAAACACAAACCACAAAACAGGAAGTGACACAAAGAAACAACTTTCAACTCATCATCTCTGTTTTCAGCATCTGTTCATATCATCACAAGCAGATTTAATTTGTGCCCAAAAGCCCCAAAAAGCAACATACATTAGCACACACATAAATACCTCTCGTCTCCATCTTACCTCGGCTGTTGGTTGCCAGGTCAGCCACCTTCTGAAAGGCATCCAGGAAGGCTGCTACAGCAACAACTGTCGTCCTGGAAGACACAAAACAGGAATTAGAAACAGAGAAAAGATAGGATTTTTGTTCATTTTTCTTTTTGCATTGGCTTTCTTATTTTACCACTGCAGAAACAGAAACACATTTGATTGATTCCTTGTGGTTTTAATAACTTGCATGCTTATCTTTTTTGTCATCCTGTCTCATTTTAATATTTCACTGACAATCTTGAATGCTGAAAGTAACGTTTAGCAAGAAAGTTTCAAGTCTTACTAAACAGAAATCATCGGCGGCCCTTTAAATTCAAGGAATCGGTCTTAAAACGTGTTGTATGTTCTGGCACATCAGCAGGAAGGATGGGAACTATTTGCATCAAATCACAGGTATGGACCCTCAAAACACTGAGACAATCCCCTTCAGAGTAGATGCGGGGTGAGGAAGAGGAGGAAGGATGGAGTTGTTTGTGATCAGCTTTGACCTCTGCTGACCTCTGTCCCAGCACAGAATCTCTGGAGCCTGCTGCTGATCCATCTCCCCGATAATGACTTTATGGTGGCATCATTAATCTCTGCCAGCCACAGAAGGTTAATTGAGTTGTTCGTGTGTATGTGTGTGTGTACAGAGTGTGTATCATTGCTAGGTGGTTAATGGCTGGAAAGTGTGAGTGAGCAAACGTGTACGTGCAGAGGTATTGCCAAGGTTTAAGTGTATGTTTTTGCAGCCTGTGTGTGTACATATTTCTATAGGCGCTGGTGGCCTTCTGCTGTGTGCGTGTGTGTGTGTGTGGGTGTGTGTGTGCGTGTGCGTGTGTGTGTGCGCGTGTGCAGAGCAAGAGATCCAGGGAGTCAGGGACGAGGTGACAGAACAGGAGAGGGGAGCCTGATATTTAGACACCTAATGAAGCAGACTGATCGGATTTTCATGAGCTCAGGTAATGCACGCTCTCAACATGTGGGTATCTGTGCACACATTTCCCTTTAAAGTAATGCCTGTTGGCTCAGCCGGCAACTATTAACATCAGTATTCAAGTTTTAACCCCATGAGAGGAAGAAAAAAAAAAAAAAAAGAAGTAAAATGTGAACATATTCTGCAGAAAAACATGCAGCACCCAAAGGAAGCCTCGTTAAGAGTTGTTTTGATGCCTTGAGTTAAATGTTACTTTGCAATAAATGCTTGAATAAGACCACTTCTGATGTTTTTAGGTTCCTGCTATCAGAAGTCAAAATTCTTAAGGTTAAAAAGACAATGAATTTAATTCTTTTGGTAACATTTGCATGGACACTAATATTCTCAACATAAAACACTTTAACTAGAATACAGAAGCCTAACCCAAGAGAAATTTCCCATTTCAGAGGAAAGGAATAAACCTTTTCATAAACCAATCAGCAGTGTTCTTCTCGTGCATGCCCTCTGCCTTGACATAAATGTGTGGGACTGAGGTTTCTCCCATTCCTCAAAAAGGACAGCTTCTAAGCTGAACTGATTCTGAAAAAGTTTTGTTTTTAATGTAAACTCTAAAAAAAAAAATAAAAAAAATTAAGAGCAGCACAATTATGCCAACTTCTGCACTGAACACACGATAGACATTTTCAGGGAGCTGATCAAACATGTACCAAAGATATTAGATAACCACTTAGAAAGATAAATCCATGACACATTCATCACAACTCTGCACATTCTTCCAATCAGATGTGTCTAAGTACACCAAGCGACATTAAATCACATCCAATGCAAACAGCTGCCCCAACATCTTCAATCAGAATGAAAACTATGGTCATTTAACCACAGTTATAATCCAGATAGCAAGGCTATCTAGATTCAGGATGGCACTCTGTATTCAGAAAGCAAAAAGCCATGCACTCAAGAGACACTCAGGCAGTGCACAAGTTTACAGTTTACCCTTACACTCATAGATCTCAATACACTTAAAAAGTTGAGGACACATTTGCAAATTACTTCACACATTCACAAATCAGACTATAAATTTACAGATGACTGCAGACAGAAATAAATACACGAAGCCGGAGATACTATGTCACAACGCTACACACACATCTGCAAATAATATTTCACAACACGGCACTTACAAATATTCTTCTTGCACATTTATTCCTCAGGAACATGTATTGTGTGGTTGCTGAACTCAGATTTGTTTATCTTGCAGCTTTTCCCTCTTTATTTTTTACTTTCTGTGTCTCTGGAGCATTTTTGTACATGCTGTAAAAATTGTGGTTTCTTCACTTGCTTGTTTGCATGTTATTTTCAGTTATCAGTACACTGAGCTGCCTCCGCGGATGCTGTCGTTACAGGAGCCATGCTGCAAAAAAAAAAAAAACCTTCAATATACTGTTGTTTGTCTCTCCGTCTCCTGTCATTGCTCGGCTTCTGTGTGATCCGTGTCTTTGAGTTCTAGGTGCTGTCTGATGACAGACTCGGGGCGCCTGTGAAGATGTAGGCTGGGCCTTTATAAGTGGCTTCTTGCTATGCCCTTACTCTCCCGCCCTCCTTTTCCCCTCAAAGACATTTTTTAAACCCTTTGTTTTGTCTTTTGTGAATAAATTGTGTTTCTTTGCATCCAACTCTGTGTTGTGTCCCTCCTTGTTCCATGGCCTTTCAAGGCAGGCATAACAATATCATTTTATGAGTACTTTACCTGAGCTGTGACTGTAGTTTGCTGGCCTTGCTGATGAAGTCGTCCCAGATGGGGTAACTGCCCTGAAGGAAAAAAAAGGAAAAATATCAGACAATCAGCATTGTTTACAGCAGAAATCAATCAGTTTTACAGCACTGAATGGACAAATATGGGGACGTTTGATTTATTTATTTTTAAATATTTATATATTGTTGTTTTAATTTAAAAAAATTTAACAAAAAAAATACTGCACCAAAAAGTATCCGCATTCAATACAGACCGATCAGCCTTTATTAAGGCCAATGTCAGCACTGATATAAACCCAATGCATCAGGTCAGTATGTCAATAGGAATGATTGGGAATGAGATTAATGAGATCTCTATTGCATGTTTATTTGTCATCATACAGTAATTCTTCAGTAAGACAGCCCACAGTTTCTATTAAACATATACATAGCTCAACTACAAAACAGCCAAGCAAACTCCTCATGAAAGTTCACCCACGCACATCTCCTCAGGCCCCAAACACAAATTCTGAGCATCAGACACAGCAGTTAGCAGACAACAAGGAGACAGATCAATACGACTGATCCATACTCCCCCACCCACCCCTGCCCATCTACAAGAGGCCAAACAAGCGCCCCCAGGCATGCAAATACAGTAGGTCCACTGCCTGGGTGTAACAGGACCGAGAAACCAGTCGCTGCAGTGGATGGATGTGTGTTTAGAAAGTAAGCCGCATAGAGGGAAACACTGAGCCACTGCAGCCAGCCACACTGAGACAAACTAGTGTATGCTTCTAATGTCAGTAGGAGTCCCCTGATGTTTTCAGAATGGGTGTGGCTTTGTTTTTTAAACTGCAGCAAAAGACCTGAGGCATCTTCCCTCACAGGGTTTGGCTGTCTAGACAGAATACTGTCACAATTTTTTTTTTTTTTTTTCAAAATCATACAAGAACCAAATTTTGCTGTATTTGCTCAGACATTTGCTTATCACAAGATTTTATATAGTATACTTAAAAGATCAGCATCACTTCAAGAGCAGAGCTTAAACCGAGACCATGACTCAATATCTCTCTGACAACTTTACTAAAAACCTGAATATTATTCATTGTGTTGGGATGTTTTCTGATAGAAATAGTACATTATCAATATCACAAATGTAGTAAACTATACAGGTAAAGGTGTATAGACACCTGTGCGAATTTCCACCAGGAATCATTCAAATCTTATTTCATGGTAATATAGTAACATACAGTATATTTGTTGTTTATATTTTATTTAATACTCTTTTATTTTTTTATGTTTATAAAATTAACGAAAATGCATTCTTATTTTTAAATTTTGATTTATTTTATAGATTTGGCATATTTGGCGTGATTGTCTCGTGTTTCCCTCTTTACAGAATGCTTCGATTTGCATTGTTTTATTGGATAGAAGGCTTAAAATTGTGTCCCTTATTTCTGACAGTGTAGTCACACTGAACTGAGGGGATCTCTCCACAGAAAGTGTGGCAAGAAGAAATTTAGAGTAACCAATAACTCACTAAACAAATGCATGGCATACAAGCCATATATAAAGGCAGATTGAAACAAATCCAAGCAGATCCTTGGACGTTTCCGCCCTGTGATCCTGTAGAAAGCCATCACGCCTCCACCTCTTCACTGCACTTTGTGGGCGTTGCCCCCTTCCTTTTTTTTTTTTCCCCCACCACTCTTCTCACGGTGCTGCTGAGCTGGGTGTGTTCAGCCTTCCTCTGATTGTGAGAACGATGCCCAGCGTCACTGCCTGGATTTCGTTGTCATGGCAACCCTGCTGCTGATGCACTGGTGGCTGCAGAGGGGCTTCACACAGAGAAGGATGTGTGTGGGGAGGGGAGGGTCGCACGTGCATGCCTCCTCACCCAAACACACACACACACACACACACACAGTGTTTGTGTCACACGTTTGTTGTCTTTGTTTCCCTTCATCCATATTCAACATCTGTATATTCCCCCCCCCTCACACACACACACACAGTCTTTCCATTTGTCTTCTTCCAGGTCTTTATTACTCATTCATCATTCCCCCTCTGTTACACTGTGCGTATATACACTCACATCGCATTACATTCTCTCTCTCTTTCTCTCCCTCTTCCACTCGGACACACAGGCGAGGGCAGGGTCGCTGCATCCATCAGTCACTGAGGACATAAATTGTCACCGTGGCAACAACCGAAAGCGGTGGCGGCGGCAGCAGCAGCAGCATGCTGGTCCTTCAGGAACCCACTGCTCTGTTTTTGTTTGGCTCTGTGAAAGACTGCACAAGCTTCAAACCATAAAATCCTTGCTTGAAGCTTTTTGTTTTGTGCATTTGTTATATGTGTTCTGTGTGCCATAAAAAGTGTTCAGTTTTTCTGTGAGGCTTTTGCATTGTAAGGACTGGTATCTACCTCCTCGACAAAGATCGCCCAGGACTTAAACTGGGGACACTGTGGCCACCAGGACACCATATAGGTGGATAATCAGACAGGTAGATGAAGGGAAAATGTAAGGTTGGTTCATCTAATAGATACTGCCATATGCTGAAATTTAGATAGCATGACTGATAGATCTGTATGCACAGATCTGACTGTGACACCGAGGGACCCTGCATGCCCATTGGCTAAAGACTTTTAAATTACAAGCCATTAGTCACTGAGCATACCCTGGTTTACCCTCTTTTCTGAATCCAATGGTGACCACAGTTTACAAAATGAACATCATGCTGCATTTAGTAAGACATGAAACTACTGAGCCCATAAAAATCTGGAAAGTGATTACTGAGGTATAGCTCAAGTGAGCAGTAGGGTAATTTATTCATAGACTCTGATACAACAGGAAGGCTTTTTGCAACCACAGGAGTCGCCCCATGCGGGCCATTACAAAGAATGCAGGTTTAGAGCATTTAGGTCAGACCAGAAGTTATGTCCATCCCTCATATACAGTCTATAGAAATGTTTTAACCACACCAGACCTTTGTATCTTGGATTCAGTCTGTGTAACGGGTGCTGCAGACAGTGGAGCTGGAATCTCTCTGATGACACCACTATAAAATTACCCCAAACATGTTTTTCTGCATCATGCAACATTTTACACTGGCACAAACTGGAAAATACATCCCAATACTTCACTATACATGACACAAGACTGAGACAGCAAACACAAATGCAAATAAGTGTACTTCATTAAGTGATAAACTATTATATGTTAGATGTTTGGTAGTATAAATGTGGCTGCTGTTGCTGTTCTTTTTTTTTTGTTGTTTTTTTACTATATTCTATTCAATGAGAATTAAAGGGTGAGAGATATGAAGCAATATCTACATCTGCATAATTAAATCATGTGTATTAAGTACAATATTTAGTTACTTTATTGCTGTGTTTCAAAGAATACAACTTTTAATCAATCCTGGATTTCTCTCTCTCAAAACTCCAAAACTGAACCTGTTTTTAGGTAATAAAAACATCAGAACTACAGAGTATCAGAGCAAAGAAAAGAGCAGAAAAAGATTCACAACCACCCACGAGTCAATGCCAGCACCACTGCAACAAAACAAAGTGACCCATTTGGCCAGAGAACCAAAGTCAATGCTGCAGCTTTGTCCGTGATGTTTCCATGACAATCCTGATACTCACAAACCAGTTCCATCAGCAGCCCCGTACAAAAAGAGACCAGGCTTATTTTAGCTCTGAGGTGATTAAGACTTCAGTTCAAGATAAATGGTAATTAGCATCGAGCTAATGTGCTCATGGCCATTACTTTAAAAAAAAACAAAAAAAAAAAAAAAAAACACAAACACACACAAAAAAACA
>VUQI01036164.1:10182-22739 GCA_015106735.1 Paratilapia polleni
GCTTTAGACTGCCAATTATCTGCACTCACATGTATTTAAATATAAAGCTACCAGAACACTACATGAATTATGAGCATATATAGAATATTTTTATGTAAATGAACTGTGATAGATCAGAACTAATAATCACAAAAAAGTAATTAAACAAAACGAAGTAACATTTTAAAAAAAAGAAAGCCTTTAAAGAACTCCATGAAAAACTTTAAAATAGACTGGGTTTTATGACACTGGACTTCCTTGTTGTACCGTTCTCACTCTCACACATTTCCTGTTGCTCGCGTGCTGACTTTGAGTCTTTGACAGCACCTGAACAAAGCACTGTAACCACACAAGTTTAACTTATTCCTGTTATTAGCCTGGTAAAGAAGGTGGACACCACACACCAAGTATGGAATATTATAGAATACTCTGAGAGACCAACTAACAATTTCAAGGAAAGAGTCCAAACTTAGGACTAATTTTGAACCATTATCGCAATAACTCTGTGCTAAGTAACAGACTAATAAAATACTAGAATTTCACTCACCAAAATGGGAGCACAAATTTTGTACCGCACAGCAGGCCATTTAAAAAAAAAAAAAGAAGAATCACCAACACCACCAACACTGTGGAGAGGCCCAGCTTAAATGAATGGAGATGAGGCCTAGCAAACACTGTTACGGCTTCCTGTGTTGGCACATCTAGCAATCAAAGTATCCAAAGTTGCCCCTTGCTCTGAGCAAGAAGGGGACTGTAGCTCAGTGAAGAGGTGCGGCTCACCTTGTTGCTTAGTATGACACATTCTTCTTTTAAAATAAACACACAGACACACATACATGTGCGCGAACACACACATACACACACAGAGTAAGTATGTGTTCTATTAAGAGAAGGAGTAAATAATAATACCATTTAATATAATGACCCTCTGTTTAGTCTACAAACCACAGAACTAATGCACAAACTCCTACTCATATCCTGTTAATTGCTATATTTATTTGCTTCAGTTTATTTACCATGCTGCAAATTTTAGTCCTTCATCTGTTTGACAAACAGCTCAGTTTTCATCAGTTACACCAACAACACTGGAGAACCCAATGTGTCCAAGAATGACTGCATGGTGTGGAAATCCAGTGGAAATAAACTTGTTTATCAATCCCACCGAAGTCATCTCAAGTCATTTCCTACTGTCAAGTATACATGGTGTTGTGATCACTTTGTGGTATTACTGCAGTGAGGGGAGATATGAGCACATATCTAAAGAAACCAGCCACAAACATTATCCCTGCACAACATAATATCTAGTAATTCCCTGTCTCTGAATACTTCTTCTTTGTCTTTGTCTTTCAACCAATTCTACTGTCTTTAACAAACTCTTACGTGTCTTAAACTCCTCCTGTCTCCAACAGTATTTCATTTCAGTTCTTGTCAAGATTCTCTGTGACTAACATTTACCTTTAACAGGATCTAATCTTTACTGTAAGAGGAAATTCTTATTTAAAAAAATAACTTATAAGAGTTTTTAGCCCAAACTGATCCATTAAAATACATCTTAATTGGATCAGACTTATTCGTATTTTTAAAAATGAATAAATATGAAGTATATATAGTTTTAGGTTTCTTCAGATGTTCATTTATGTCTTGTTCATGTATGATATCTTAATGTTATTATGTCGAAGCTCCTCTTTTCTCTCTTCACTCACCCCTCAGATGGCTGCCCCTCCCTGAGCCTGCTTCTGCCCGAGGTTTCTTCCTGTTAAAGGGGCGTTCTCCTCCCCACAGTCACCAAGTGCTTGCTCATCTGATCATTGGGATAATATTGTCTTGCCTTTACGGTACATTGCAATATAAAGCACATTTAGACAACTTTTGTTGTGAACATAGTCTGTACTCTTCAATGTGATAGAGGAAGATATATGTTTTTAGGGACAATATTGCTGATGATGAACAAATTGCACACTGTCAGCAGAATATTCATTCTTCATTATAAACACCTAAATTGTCTGCAGTGTTGACAGGACAGGTGGCTAAACTCTGTGTAAAAGAGACATAAAACATGCACCCCTGTAGGATGTCATTGGGATATTATAACATACCCACTTGTCTGCATAAAGCCATGTGTGACAACTTGTGGTTGAAGAACTTTATCAGTTTTGTTTACCACCACAGAGTGAATTCCCCATCACTGCCACCCCCACATTTCACAGACCATAGTTGTTTTGTGAATTTGTGGCATATTTCATTGGTGCAATGTATATGTGGGCACACGTCAACACAGTTTATGCTGTCACTTGTTGGAAGGAGAAGCTCGACTAACTCTGATGACAGCCGCCTAACTGCTGGGGAGCCGAGCCAGAGGTTCTGATGCAGTCTGACCTTAATGCATTTCAAAACTTTTCCCCAGTGACTTTTATCCATAGAGACCACATTTGCTTATATTTTTCCGCACAATGGGGTGGCTGTGGCTCAGGTAAGAGAGCGGGTTGTCTACCAGTCGGAAGGTTGGTGGATCAGTCCCTGGCTCCTCCAGTCTACATGTCAAAGTATCCTTGGGCAAGATACTGAACCCCAAGTGGCCTCAGTTTCATCCAACAGAGCATGAGTGTATGTGTGTGTGAATGTTAGCCAGAAGTGCTTAGGCATAGATAAAAGCACTGTATGAATGTGTGTGGGATTGAGTGTATGAGACTTATAGTGCTTATAGTGCTTTGAGTGCTCAAATTGATGTAGAAAGGTGCTATATACATACGTACCAGTCCATTTACTAACTGAACTTGGAGATTTTTTTGTTTCTTTGTTTGTTGATGGAATCATATCAACACATCATATGGTGTGCCTGTTCTTAACTTAGAGACTTGTGACATGGTGTTTTCTGATCATATGCCTGTATTATTTGAGGTTGCTCTTGCCTGTACCACAGTTAAACCTTGCGCTCCTACTTGGCGCAGTCCTATTATTAACTCTTCCACTGCTGTTCAGTTCTCTGTCATTTTCAATCAAAACTGCAACAGTCCTGAGTCTATGTGCAATGATACAGAGGAGCTTAGCTCATGGTTTGACTCCACCTGCCAAATTGTTTTAGACACTGTGGCTCCATTGAAAACCAGGCAGCCTAAATCTCTGCCTTGGCTGAATGACAGAACTTGTGCTGTCAGATGCGAGTGCCTTAGAGCTGAGCACAAGTGGAAAAAGGACACATTGCAGGTGTCATTTCAAATGTTAAGGGATCGTTGGCGTCATTATCACAAAACTGTGAAAGATGCCAACAGAAACCACTTCTCTGATATTATTCTGTCAAACTCTCACAGGCCTCATGTTTTGTTTGAGACTATTGACTCCGTTCTTAATGCTGTATCTGTATTGAGCCCTCTCCTGCTGTTTGTGAAAGCTTTCTTTAGTTTTTTATTGATGAGGTCTCTTCCACTAAGGCTCAAATCTCACTTTCTGCTTACGACCCCTCCGTCTCTGTCCTCTGCCCTGCTGTCTCTGACAGGTTTGAGCCTGTGACTTTGTTCACTTTACAGGAGATTGTTGGTCATTTGAAACCCTCAGGTTCTCCAAATGATGCTGCCCCTCCTCAACTATTTAAAGAGGTTTTCCCCACTGTAGGGCCTTCTGTTCTCGCAGTTGTTAATAGCAGTCTCAGGTGTGGTCCCGAAAAATTTCAAACATGCAGCAGTTCCAACCACAGTTCTCCAAACTACCCTTTCTTTCTGAAGTCCTTGAGAAGATAGTTTACAGTCAATTAATGGCCTTTCTGGAAGAGCATAACATTCTAGAGGTTTTCCAATCCAGTTTCAAAACCTTACACAGCACTGAATCAGCTCTTTTACGAGTTTTTAATGACATATTTTTATCTACTGACTCCGGTGACTGTGTTATTCTTGTACTTTTAGATTTAACTGCTGCACAGTAGATCATGAAATTTTACTTCCTCGTTTGGAGCAGTGGGTGGGCATCAAGGACATAGCCTTGGAGTGGTTCAGATCCTACTTGGCAAATAGAACTTTCTGTGTCAGGCTCGGTGACTCTGTATCCTCCTCCACTCCTTTCTCATGTGGGGTCCCACAGGGCTCAGTTTTAGGCCCCCTTCTCTTCTCTCTCTATTTGTTCCCACTTGGTTCCATACTTAGGAAGCATGGCATTTCATTCTGTTATGCGGACGATAGTCAGATTTATGTCCTTCTTAGAAAGAATGACACATACTCTGTTAGACTGTTGCTTAAGTGTCTTGACGACATAAAGGCCTCCATGGCTCTGAACTTTTTAAATTTTTAACGAGAAAAAGACAGAAATAATGTTTTTTGGCGGCACCACTCAGACCCCCCTTGTGGATCTGGGTTCCTTGGCCCAGTATATCAAGCCAACTATCACAAACCTAGGGGTTAATGTGGATACTGATCTTAAGCTTGACAGTCAGATCAGGGCAGTGGTTAAATCAAACTTTTTCCAGTTGAGGCAGCTAGCTAAAATTAAGCCAATTCTTTCAAAGGGGGCACTTTGAGACAGTAATCCATGCCGTCACCACTTCGCTGGATTACTGTAATGCACTTCATATCACACGTCCATCATACATCTCCAGATGGTGCAAAATGCTGCTGTGCGTCTTTTAACAGGCACATGTAAATATGAGCACATTTCTCCCATTTTAGCCTCACTCCACTCGCTGCCCATACATTTTAGGATTCATTTTAAAATTCTTTTATTTGCTTTTAAGGCCCTTGATGGTCTTGCCCCGCCTACTGCTCTGAGCTACTACAGCCTTATACATCCACCTGCTCTCTCAGGTCAGGTGATCAGCTGCTCCTGAGTGTGCCTAAAACTAAGCATTTTATTGTATGGCTGTTGTTCTCTTGTTTTGTCTTATATTTATTTCATTTGTATTTTATGTTTATTTTATGCCTCGTGTGAGCTGGTATGTTGTTTTTTATTATATCATTTATTTGTTTTTCTGTCTAGCACTTTGCTCCATTGTGGTTTTTTTAAAGTGCTTTATAAATAAAGCTGGTATGGTATCTTGGTGTTGTTGTCTTTGTTTTGTTTTGTCTTAAATCTCTGGTTGTCTGTTTTACTTCACTCAGTATTTACTTTGGCTTCCATTTACACTGCTCAAAAAAATTAAAGGAACAGCATCAAATCAATTAAACGTCTGGGATATTGATCTGGTCAGTTAGGTAGCAGAGGGGGTTGTTAATTGGTTTCAGCTGCTTTGGTGTTAATGAGATTAACAACAGGTGCACTAGAGGGGCAACAATGAGACAGCCCAAAAGAATGTATGATTTTACAGGTGGAGGACACTGACATTTTTCCCTCCTCATCTTTTCTGACTGATTTTTCACAACTTTTACATTTGGCTAGGGTCAGTGTCACTACTGGTACCATGAGGTGATACCTGGACCCTACAGAGGTTTCACGGGTAGTCCAACTCCTCCAGGACATCAATACATCCCATTGCCAGAAGGTTTGCTGTGTCTCCCAGCACAGTCTCAAGAGCATGGAGGAGGTTCCAGGAGACAGGCAGTTACTCTAGGAGAGCTGGACAGGGTCCATAACCCATCAGCAGGACTGCTATCTCCTCCTTCGTGCAAGGAGGAACAGGATGAGCACTGTGGAGCTCGATTGGCATTTGCCATAGAATACCAGAATTGGCAGGTCCACCCCTGGTGCCCTGTGCTTTCCACAGACGAGAGCAGGTTCACCCTGAGCACATGTGACAGACGTGAAAGGGTCTGGAGAAGCCGTGGAGAACGTTATGCTGCCTGTAACATCGTTCAGCATGACCAGTTTGGCAGTGGGTCAGTGATGGTCTGGGGTGGCATATCCATGGATGGACACACAGACCTCTACAGGCTAGGTAACGGCACCCTGACTCCCATTAGGTATCGGGATGAAATCCTTGGGCCCACTGTCAGACCCTACGCTGGTGCAGTGGGTCCTGGGTTCCTCCTGGTGCACGACAATGCCCGGCCTCATGTGGTGAGAGTATGCAGGCAGTTCCTGGAGGATGAAGGAACTGATACCACTGACTGGCCCCCACACTCGCCTGATCTAAATCCAATAGAACATCTCTGGGACATTATGTTTCAGTCCATCTGACGCCGCCAGGTTGCACGTCAGACTGTCCAGGAGCTCAGTGATGCCCTGGTCCAGATCTGGGAGGAGATCCCCCAGGACACCATCCGTCGTCTCATTAGGAGCATGCCCGATGTTGTCAGGCATGCATATAAGTACGTGGGGGCCATACTGTTTACCATTTTGAGTTACTGCAATGAAATGGACTGGCCTGCTGCATCATTTTTTCACTTTGATTTTCAGGGTGTCTTTGAATTCAGCCCTCTGTAGGTTGATAATTTTCATTTCCATCAAATGATGTGTCATCCTTTCATTCCTAACACATTACCCAGTCCATATCAGTTCAGCATGACTTTTTTTCCCATTGAGATCTGATGTGTTTTTGTTTTTAATTTTTTGAGCAGTGTAGTTTGTTTAAGGTGCCAGCAATGCTTAAGAAGGATTGTGTTTAGAGATAAAATATGCACCACCACAACATTAACCTTACAAGTTCAAAAATGATGATGGCCCAGTGTGTTTAAATTTGATGCCAAGAGGTCCTGAACAGGCTTCCATATTAGATCTGTTCATGAATATTCTACATTTGATTATATAATAGAATTGTTCACCAAAAAAACAACAACAACAACAACAAAAAAAAAAAACATTGTGACAAATTTGATATTCGATTGTGGGGAGCTAAAGAAAAGAAAAATTATGGCTATCCATCTGGTGAGCTGCACAGAGTGCAAAGCTGGGTTTTAAAAGGAAAAGTTGGGACATTGACACATTTTTGTAATTTTGCCTCAGTACACCAGCACTGTGGATTTTAAATCAAACAATAAAGGTGTGATTGAAATATAGACTTTCAGCTTTAATTCAAGGGGTTTTACAAAAGATTTGCATTAACTGTTTAGGAATTACAGCCATTTTTATACACAGTTCCCCATTTTTAGAGCCTCAAAAGTAACTGGACAATTGACTGACAAGCAGCTTCATTGCAGCTTCATTGGCAGGTGAGGCCTGTTCCCTCATTATTCCATTCCACGAATGGAGCAGACATAATATCTGAAGTTGATTCAAAGTATTAAATCAACTTCAGAGTGTTGAATTTAAAATATGAGCCCCAAAACGATGTCAATCTAAGTGGGGAAAGCCACAATTAGGCTGAAAAAAAAAACAGAGATAGCATAAACTTAAGGAATGGACAAATCAATAATCTGGTACATTCTTAAAAAGCAGGAATGCACTGGCCAGCTCAGCAGCACCAAAAGTCCTGAAAGACCACAGAAAACAGCTAAATTGCATGCCAGAAGTGATGACAGAATTATTTCCATGGTTAAGAAAAACAACATCTAACCAAGTCACGAACTCTCAGGGAGGTAGGCATACTATTTTCACAGTCTACAATCAAGAAATGCCTTCATAAATGGAAGTACAGAGTGCTTACAATAATGTGCAAACCACTGGTTACACTCAAGAACAAGAAGGCCACCTCATGATCAAAAGCATATCACATTCATCTGTCGAACATTGTGGAGGCAATATTATGGCATGGGCATGTATAGCTTCCAGTGGAACTGGATCATTAGTGTTTATTGATGATGTGACTGCTGATAGAAGCAGCAGGATGAATTCGGAAGTGTAAAGGCTATACTCTCTGCTCAGATTCATCCAAACCCTGCAAAACTGATCAGATGGGGCTTCACAGTACAAATGGATAATGACCCAAAGCATATTTCAAAAGCAACCCAAGAGTTTCTAAAGTCAAAGAAATGGGATAGTCATCAACCGCCAAGTTAATCACATGACCTCAACCCCATAGAGCATGCTTTTTAGTTACTGAAGAAAAACTTGAATGCAGAGAGACCCACAAACAAGCAGCAACTGGTCTGGCAGAGCATACCAAGTATTAAAAATAATCCTTATATTTAAAATTAAGGAAGGAATACCATGAGTGTAGCATGATGTGCTTCAAGGAAAAATGGCTGAACTCACACTTCAGAGCATTACAAACTTTTCACCAGTATGTCAATTGAGCCACCAGAGAAAACAGAGTACTCAACCCACTGTATGCAAATGCTGCTAATGCAGCCTCTGAAAATGGGATAAAATGGCTGTAATTCCTCAAAAGTTGATGCAATACTTAAATTAAAAAAAATAAAAATTACAGCTTAAAATCTACATGTAATCACCTGTTGTAGTGATGTACAGAGGAAAAACTACGAAAACTGTGTCATTGTGCAGATACATACGGGCCTAACTGTAGCAAGTTTTCTCATCGAATGTTTCCAAAAGCTAGAAGACAACTTATTTCCTCCCCTCAAAGTTCAGTTTTGAATTGAACTGACTCTAAACACAGTGGACAGCACTACAGGATAACAACACTGTTTGAGCTTGTTTGAAAGAGGGGAAAAACATCCTTTTGTGAAGTATAAAGATGAATAAGATTCTCCTTTCAACAGTGTCTTCTAGTAAAAGGAGTTCTCATACAGTATGTTAGTCAACTGCTGCCACGGGGAACACACGTCATATGCACATAACTCATTTGACTGCAGTTTTCCTTACACAAAAAGGTAAGGCAATACTAAATAATATTGATTTCCTTCTTTTAGTCAATGACAGCTCTTTTTGTATTGATTTGTGTATTGATTATGGTAAATCAACACCATAATACATTAAACATCCTATGATCAAGTGGTAACATAGCAGTGTGGTAAGTGTCTTTGTGTTTTAGAAAGTTACATCTATAGAAAATGAAATCAGAATGTGGGAGGAAGCTTTTGCTCACCAAAACAGCTAGTACGTGTGTAAAAAGTGTCTTTTCTGTATGTTACATGAAAGTTAAAGTTAAAGTACACTAGAATTTTTTTTTTTTTTTACTTAAAGACATGCATAAAAGCATGTAAGATTTAGAGCAATCTGTTGGTCGAAATGTAAAATAATACTCATAATTAGTGTGTGATGACCTAAAAATAAGAGTTGTGTTTTTGTTACCTTAGAATGAGCCCTTTATGTATACACAGGGCTTGGGTCCACCATGCACTACAATGGAAAAACACTTGCTTTAGACAAGGCATTTAGTTTTTTTTACATTCATAGATTTTCTTAAATGCTTGGAAATGGAAGGTGAGCCGAGGTGTATTACTCTGGTTAGAGCATGCAACTTTACTGCATTAAATCATACACACTGCTCCTCCATATGCTGAAAATTTGCACAATTTATAGTCAAAAACCTCATATTCTAAATAAAATATTAGCAGATGAGAACTAAAATGTATCTCCAAGGCTAAATAAAGGTTAAATGGAAAGATGAACCATGACGATATTTAAACATCAGTAAAACAACATACTATAGCATTGTCATGCCTTGGTCATGTTGGCCAGCTTATCTTTTTAACAATTACAGAATACTTTCAGATAAGGAAAAGAGGAAGAATTTTACCCTGGGAAATAACACTAAGTTGATCATCACGATGATCAACAAATTCTTTGAAAAGACCACAATGTTTACCTGCCACCCAAACTTGCGTGAGACCAGTCTTTGCTAGATATCCGGTCCCCATATGCAAAGATAAAGCAGTTTAAATCTCTAGGGAGTATTTGTATTCCCTAGAGTGTCTCTTATTGAAATAAAGGTAAAGTATTTACCTTTCTTTTAATCCACAGTACTGTGCAAAAGTCTTCAGCCAACACTAATTTCTTTATATTTTCCTTCCAGGGAGCCAGACTTTATTGTAATTTTTTAAAGAGATCATGATCAATAGTGGAATGTTTTTTATTTGTTAAGATACTTAGAACAGTTCTGCGAATCATTCAAGCATTAAAAAAGGCACCTAACTCTAGGGATGAACCAGAGTTGTGTCTATAACAGAAAAATTAGGAAAAAACAAACAAACAAACAAAACAAATGAATGAAAAGAGGTGAGTAAAGAAGAAACACTCAGTGGATCATGGGAAGCCCCCAGCAGCCTAGGCCTATACCAGCATGACTAAGGGGTGGTTCAGGGTCACCTGATCCAGCCCTAACTATAAGCTCTATCAAAAAGGAAAGTTTTAAGCCTAATCTTAAAAGTAGAGAGGGTGTCTGCCTCTCAAATTCAAACTGGGAGCTGGTTCCACAGGAGAGGGGCCTGATAGCTGAAGGCTCTGCCTCCCATTCTACTTTTAAATACCCTAGGAACCTCAAGTAAGCCTGCAGTCTGAGAGTGAAGTGCTCTGTTGGGATAATATGGTACTATGAGATCTTTAAGACTGGTGGGGCCTGATTATTCAACACCACCTGTGAGGAGAAGGATTTTAAATTCAAGTCTAGATTTAACAGGAGCCAATGAAGAGAAGCTAATACGGGAGAAATATGGTCTCTCTTTCTAGTCCCTGTCAGTACTCTCACTGCAGCATTTTGGATTAACTGAAGGCTTTTCAGGTAGCCTTTAGAGTGACCTGATAATAATGAATTACAATAGTCCAGTCTAGAAGTAATAAATGCATGAACTAGTTCTTCAGCATCACTCAAAGAAAGGGTATTTTAGCAATATATATAAAGACATATAATTTGTTCCAATTTCTTTAGCTGAATCTTATTTTATGGGCATAAAATTTGAGGAAACTGGACAAGTGGAAGACAAAAGAAGAATTTTCAGGCATAAAAACTATCTGTGAACAGTATATGTCACGTCCTTAAGAAATAGGAACAAAATCCAGCAAAGCTCTGACACAGGACCTGAGAGATACATCTGGCCCTTCTGAAATGGTCTCAGTGGAGGTGTGGCTTCATTTTTGAGCATGACAATGATCCCAAACACACTGCCAATGCAGTAAAAGCCTATCTGGATAGAAAAACACACAGTGGAACACTATCAGTCATGAATTGGCCTCGCCAGAGCCCGGACCTTAACATTATTGAAGCAGTGTGGGATCATCTCGACAGAGAACAGAACAAAAGGCAGCCAACATCCAAAGAAGAGCTTTGAATGTCCTTCAAGAAGCCTGGAGAACTATTCCTGAAGACTACTTAAAGAAATTACAAGAAAGCTTGTCTAAGAGAGTTCAGGCTGTATTGAAGAATAAAGGTAATGACGCCAAATTTTGACTTGTATGTTTGCACATATTTCAGTAAATCACTACACCTGTTTCATGTTTTCCTGCAAAATTTAAAGAAATGAGGGGTAGCTCAAAACTTTTGCTCAATACTGTATATCTTTGTCTTTCCACCATTTTTTCTTTTCTTAAAGACACTCTTAGGCCTCTTAAAACTTGTCCCTCCTCCAGTTTTTCATCTCAGCTCTCTGCAGGGCTTAGAATTGTGACTAACTCTTATCTTTACCAGGACTGTATCTTTACTCTAAAACGAAATTCTGATACAGCATCTCACCTGAATATAGCACCAGATTTTTGATCGCCTTCATGTTTCTTTACTAAAACTAATTCAATAAAATATACCTGGATTGGCCCAGGCTTAGGTTTAGAACAACCTTCAAAAAAAAAAAAAAAATAACATATACTTTTAAGTTTCTTCAGCTGTTATTGTATGTTTTGTTTATGTATTGCATCTCACTGTAATTATTATGGGAAAATCTCCTGTGTTCTGCCATCTCTCTCCAATTACTCACCACCTGGTCCCTCACTGTCCCTCCTTGAGCCTGGTTCTGCCGGAGGTCTCTTTCTTCCTTATCAAGTGCTTGCTCACAGGAGATCATCTGATCATTGGGATTCTCTGTCTAATATTGTACCTTACAATATAAAACGGAACTGAAGATGGATTGTACAGTAGTGTTCCTCTTCTTATATTTTATTCCACTTTATTACAGTCTGTCACAGACTGTTCAAAAAATAAAAGGAGGAAGATATTTTTTTACTCAGGGAAATATTGCTGATGACGGAAAAAAAAATTGCACAACATCAGCAGAATCATTAACTGAAAACACCCCAATCTGCAAATTTCACAGTTATATTTTACTATATGATGCTGTGTTTACTGGGCAGCTTGCTAGCCTGAGAGAAAAAAAAAACATGCACCGCTGTGGGAAGTCTTTGTGTTATTACACTATATTGCCAAAAGCCTGGCTCGCAGTCTCCGCTCTAATTCATCCCAAAGGTGTTCTATTGGGTTGAGGTCAGGACTCTGTGCAGGCCAGTCAAGTTCTTCCACTCCAAACTCACTCATCCATGTCTTTATGGACCTTGCTTTGTGCACTGGTGCGCAGTCATGTTGGAACAGGAAGAAAGTTGGGAGCATGAAATCATCCAAAATGTCTTGGTATGCTGAAGCATTAAGAGTTCCTTTCACTGGAACTAAGGGGCCGAGCCCAACTCCTGAAAAACAACCCCACATTATAATCCCTCCTCCACCAAACTTTACACTTGGCACAATGCAGTCAGACAAGTACCGTTCTCCTGGCAACCGCCAAACCCAGACTCGTCCATCAGATTGCCAGACAGAGAAGCGTGATTCGTCACTCCAGAGAACACGTCTCCACTGCTCTAGAGTCCAGTGGCGGCGTGCTTTACACCACTGCATCCGACGC
>VUQI01036170.1:3234-15158 GCA_015106735.1 Paratilapia polleni
CCCGGTGATGACAGCAGATTATGTTCCGGATTAGAGATCAACAGGTATGAAATCACCACCTAAAGACCAATCAATTCTCTGGAAAAGAGTGTCACCATTCCTGGAAGATCCCTCGGACCTCTGTGCGCAGATAGTAGGAGGGTCTAGATTACTAGATTTTTTGTAGTGTCTAATGTCTTAGTGTTTCCCTGATGAGCATCAGTAATAAATACAGATTTTTAGACTCAACTTTCCTCGTTCTTTTCCTGTTGCCTGCAAAAAAATTTACAACAATTTTGTTGTTCTATAAGCATTAATATATAAATTGGGACACCTATTTGTACTTGTGGACTTTATATTACTCACACTTAGACTAACCTGCATTTGAATTCTGTATTAAGTCTTTACTTGTTCTCAGACCATTAAACACCATCGGGGCTGCAGTTGAAAGAATAAAAACTAAAAACTCTGTCTTAGGCAAGTTTAAATGTTAATTTAATGAAATACTCGATTAATCATTAATCATATTCTCCTCTGTCTTAGTGATATTGATAAGCCTGTTAACTGACACAAGTGGCATTTTTGATGACTTTTCTTTCAAATAGGCTAAAGTTCATTAATATAGGAGCTCTTTTCCAGGCTTACTGACCAAAACGTTTACAGTGCTCACACATTCATACAATGCTTTTAACACTAAATGTCATGGTCCCTCAGTCCTCCTGTGCTGGCTCACCTCTGTTTCCTGCCTTCTCTCTCTTTTGCTCTTTCTCTCCCTCTCCTCTGTGTGTGTGGTTACCTCGCTCTTGTGTTGTAGGGGCAGGAGTTGTCCTGGGTTCCTGCCCTTTGGCTCTGCACACCTGGAGGTAACGAGATCACCTGTGTCTAATCATCTCCTCTCCTGCCACTATTTAAGATGGCAGTCTGCTCCGAGTCTTTGCTGGATCGTTACACTGACAGTTACAGTTAGTGAAGCTGGCTCCTTTTGCTGTTTTCTGCTGGTTTTTGCTGTTCGCTCAATTAACCTGTTGCGAGTTACTTACCCTGTGTTTCCTCTGCACAGAAGACCCGGTGATTGGAGATAAAGAGACTTTGCTTCCAGAGAGAGAGACATTAAGGAAAAGGATCTGAGGATTTTTCTGCCTGTCCGAACCCTGGACTTCACTAACCCTAGCCTAACTTGAGCCTTTGTGAACTTTGTGCTTTTTGTAAATAAACTTGTGGAACTTTTCGCCTGAGTCCTGCAATTGAGTCCAAACTGCCTGAGCGGCCCTGACACTAAACTACTGTACAGAGCTCTTCCTCTCACACAGCTGATTTATCTGCCGCAGCTATGTTACTTTCATGCTGTATTATGTGTGTAACCTCTTCATATTTTTCTAGTATTATAGTTTACTCTTCCTTTGTAAAATCAGCCACTCAGCTGCCGGTACACTAATTGGTGTGATTGGTCAGATGTTGCCAACGCCACCCCTTTCATGTGAACGCGCTTGTAACTAGATTGGGAAACTCCGGGTTAACTTAGCGAGTTGATAACCAGCTTTGTGTGACAGCTTATCCTGATTGTAGATGTTAGGGTAAGTGAATCCAGATACCAGAAAGATACCCTGGGTATGTTGAACCCGCTTGGTAGTACAGGGCCCTGGTGGGAGGCAGCCTGTCTCCAAACAATCACAGTCTGACTCTAAATGGCTACAATCACTCTCAGACAGATTGGTGAATGTTTGCAAATAATTGCTGCCTAATTTATAAATGTTGACAGATTACCAACATGTTGCAATCAGTCTGAGTCAGTTTGCGCCGACTCAACTAGTTGCCAACTGGTTGTATACTGGTTATATTTCTATATAAAAGCAATGTTGCTGAGTGCCTATATCATTTTGCAGTTAAATCACCATCCTGCAGCAACTACGTCACTATTTGTTGAGGAATTTCCGAATTTTTGTATCAGATCTATGAGCAACAATTTCAAAGGCAACGAGACACACACATGTAGCTATCTCCAACAACTGTTTTCCCTAGTGTGACTGTAGCACCACTGCATCAACTCAGCAAAGGTGAGGACTAGCAGACATTTGTTGGCTGCAGCTGACTCTCTTACATGTCTTTTCAGCCAGTGTCAGGACATCCTTTTTAATGCTCTTCAGTTGGGCATGGGAGTCTATGGAAATTAACTCACTTTTATAGCCAGCCTCAAGTGGCCACTAAAAGAAATGCAGTTTTTGGTACTTCACGAAGGCTTCATTTTTCAGTCTTGGAGGTTGATGCTTGGTAAATACACACATCTGAATTCCAGTAACAAAAACATAAAAACATCATGTGACATGTTGGGAACTTTGAATTACAGTATCAAATGTGTCACGTAAGAACATATCGCTGCAATTTACTCTTATCATCAATAGCCTTTGGAAGTTGAATTTCTCCTCTATGCTACATTACAGCCCCTTAATAATGCTTTCATGTGAGAACTTAATGTAGCAAGCCTTCTGTGATATTGTGGATGTGGTGTAATATTTTTCATATCCGGTGTTCCAGTGATTTCCCTTTTAAGTTTTGGCATGAACAAAGGGCATACGGGTGTGTGTCTATGCATGTATTCCTGTAGGTATTTCTTGTGTGTCAGTGTGGTGGTGGGGCCGTTCTAAGTTCAAAAAGGAAGTCAGAGTGAACTCAGTGCTAAGAAGGAAAAGTCTCCCTATCAGAGGAAAAGAAGCGTGATTGGAAGTCAGCAATTACCATGCTGGAGATAACAAAATGGGAGCGATAAGAGTGCCTCGATTTAGCTGAATAGGCAAATCCCCTGTAGGCTTCTGTGAATGCAGCTCCACACGCACAGCACACGCAGACAACATAAATAGGCATGAGGCCCGTCTCTGTCATTATTTCACTCAGAGAGCTATCATCCTGGATTAACATATTCCCCAATTTGCATGTCTGATTCAGGCATGACGTCAGACAAAAAGCCCCTTCACACTGTGATTTTTGGCAGTATCAGATGACAGTCGTGAGAGAAATGTGGCGACTTTTTTGATCATCCAAACCAAAATGATGGAGGCTAAAGGAAAAAAAAATGTTTGTATGATTCTGGCAAAGAAGAAGAACTTCTGGCGCTGTCATTTTAAAACACAAAGCAGAGGGATGATGCAAACTGTTGAAGTGTCACTGCAATCATATACTTTTGAAACACTGAAGTATTTCAATTCAGTTACTACTCACACAATAGTACCACAACCTAGAGATACACTGATTGTGAAATTATTGGCTTATACCAGTAGATGACTCCTAGACTGATATGTCTTTCAGTCTTCTTCTTCTTCACACAATTTTAATGTCAGTGCAACCATACCATAGACTGTACATGACAGATGGATGTTGTCACTGTGACATCTCTTACTGGTTTACGAACATCTGCTTTCAAGCCACGAACTGAGCATGTTGGCCATCTTAGTGTTTTAAAACTGGACATGACAAACAAGGGGTGAATTTGACTGAGAGGCCATTCACTCTCACGGTGACCACCTGGCAACCTCCAGTAGCTAGAAAAATGGGTTTGCATGGAAGCAGCAGGCAACCTTCTGTAACCACTCGCCAACCGGTTGGGGAATGCACATTTTTCCCTAGTGACCTGACTGGTCTTTAGGCCTGTGTGACTGGGGCCTTAGGGATGTGCTTGACTAGTCAACTAGATGATTAAACATTGCTGCACCCAAAATATTTGTTGGCTAAACGAATTTTCATATGTTATTAATGTACAGCTGTTGTCGCTAAGATGTTACGATGCCACCTGCCACTAGCTGGGGCTGCAGCCCCAAAACACAAGGGTGCCTCTCTCTCTCTCTGTGATGGGAAATTGTAAACAACCAAGGTGGAAAGTAAGACAGATGACAGCCAATCTACAGGACTACAAGAGTACAAAATGTACTCTTTGTTGTCTGTCTCTGAGCAAACTAACATATAACCACTCAACTGGAGCAATGTCTAAACACATGTCTAAACGTTAACCTGCAAGGAAATAAGGCTGCTTTTATTACCACTGCTAACATTAGCTGCACTCTACAAACTAACCTGACATCATATGTGTGCCACACATTTCAGTGATCATTTAAAATAATACAATTTGACTGGGTGCTGCTATACCTGGATGAGCAGGTGACCCATGTACTGAAGGCTAGACATAGACAGATTTTTCATCATTTTATAAGTACAATGAGATGTTGTTTAGAGCAAACCAGCAGATGCCCAGTAAAAATAAATAAATAAATAAATATAATAATAAAACTCTAATAAATAGAATAAAATATATACACACATACAGAATATATAAATAAGTTATTGTGCACTAAGGAGATGAGAGGAGGTGGATGCTGAGATGTACTGCAGAAATATAAAGAAATATAAAGCAGCATGTGTGTGTGCAGGTATGCTGAGACCAGTTCTGTTAGCAGGGGAGTAAATGCTGTGTGTTCAGATGCTGACTATGCTGTCTGGAAAGCCCAGATGGCATAGGGCTAAAGAATCTGTGTCCAGGGTGGGTTGGATCTCTGATGATGTTGTTGGCTTTGCCGCTGCACCAGGTGTGATAGATCTCATCCATCTCATCCATTGTTGGTAGCCAGGTAGCCAGGTGCCAGTGATCCTCTGGGCTGTTTTTATGATATGATGGAGGGCCCTCCTGTTCTCAGAGGTGCAACTAGAGTACCATGCTATGAGACAGTATGTGATGACAGACTCTATGGTGCACCTGTAGCTGTTGTTCAAGTTTGAGTCCTTGCTACAGCATCCTGGGTTCGAGGTTTTCTGCGCCCACTACTTTCCTGCCTACGCTTCACTGTCCATTCTAATAAAAAGCCAAAAACAAAAAAATACAATCTGTTTATTGTACCGTGCGATTAATGGTTGTACTGAAATGGTTATACTATGCTGCCATTGTCCTGGTTCTTTGACCCTGCATTTTGAGTTTCAAGGACTTTCAAGTTCTGTTTGCTGTTGAATACTTTCTGCTTACTTTTGGTTTGTTTATTGTTTATACGGTTTTGAGTTTTGTTTTCTTGTTGTTATTCCCTGTTTAGTTTCACCATGTTTATATTCTCAGGTTTTCTTAGTTTTAGTTTTGTGACCTTTTACCATCTAGTTTCTGTTTGTAGTTATTGTTTAGTCTCTGTTTCCCTCTGTGTCTTCATTCTGTTGTTTCCCCGTGTTAAGTTTACTTTTGTGTCCGAGTTCCCTGTTAGTTATTGTTACCCAATTCCTGTTTTACTTTGCTAGTTAGTTGCCTCCTGTGTTCCCTGTGTTAAGTCTGGTTAAGTTCTGGTTTCCCTGTTTTATTCTGATAGTCTTTTGTCTCGTGTGCGTGGTATTTAGTTTTGCTTCCCTTGTTGTGTTGTCCCTGATTAGTTTCAGCTGTGTACCCTGGTGTTTTCCCATCTCCCTGATTACCTTGTGTATATTTATAGCCTCTGTCTCCCCTCAGTTGTTTGTCGTGTCGTACTGACTGTTAGTTGTTGTCCTCGGTTTCCTGCATTTGTGTTATCTTCTCTCATGTGTCTCCTAGTGTGGATTTATGGACTTTGTTTTTGTCTGCTTTTGGAAAGTCTCGCCTTAATAAAGGCTCGTTTTTGGGTTCAGAAATCATCCTAGACCATAAATAATTAGGACCCGAAACTAGCCAAAAAGATTGGAAAGTCTTTCGCGAAAAGTTTACTGAGGCCATAGATGAAGTGAGAAGTAGCGGCTTTCCCTTATATACTTCTAAACAACTGGACTTCTTTTTGCAAATGGAGGAGTCGCCCCCTACTGGCCATTAGGAAGAATCCAGGTTTATTCTTTATTCATTTCTACAACCCAGAGGTATATCAGTGTTTATAATTAATCTGTGAATCTTACACGTCTCCTCTAATGTCATTGTACTTATTGTAAATTTCACAGTGTGATATACAATGAAAGGCATTTATTTATAGTAGGCCACAGTACATTGTGATATCGCACTTTAGGATCCTATTTGAAACAGGTGTACATATTTTAAAATTCTTCTTGCAAAATACAGTACTTTACTGCAAGTGAAGTTTTCAAAATGCAGCGATCATAATGGAAATTTACTTCTCAGTAAAATCCCATTTCTTTCTGTAATTGTTTTGCTTTACAAATGCAGACGTAATCAGGAATCAGGATGTTTATGGCTGTTTCAATTAAAAGAAAAAAAATCTACCCTGAAATCTGATTTTAATCTTCAGGGTTGTTTCAAACATGTCCTCAATTATTCAAACATTACTTGTGAAATTAATTGCTTTTAGACAAAATATCGTGAAGCAGGGTGAAACCAATTCGCCCATTGTGCAACGCTGTTTGTTTTGAAAATGTGCCATATTGATTATTTCAAATATTTAGGCTTGTGTATTAAATTGTTAGTCCTAGGTTGAGTAATATTTAATACAACATTGCAATGAACAAACACATGCACCGTTATCCAATTATACAGCAAAGCGTGTGTGCGTATGGTGTGTAGGTGTCAGTGCCTTTACATTTTTGTATGCTTTTGCATGTGTGCATGTGAGTATGAACACAGTTGTGCATAACTCTGTTTATCTGTGTCACAGAAACAGAACAGAGTTTCTGTTGGCACGCTGCCTTGGCTCTAACCACAAACTTAATCTCTTGCTCTTCTGTTCTTCTCTCCCTCTCCTCTTTCTTCTTCTTTTTTTGTTGCCCTGCCTTGAATGTCAGCCTCTTCATCAAAGACACAAGAATGTCTCCAAACTCTTTGTAAAAGAAGACTCTTGCTCTTCAGCAACAGAAAAACAAAGTGATTTTGTTATTATATTTACTCTCTAACCTGGTCCCAAACTTGCTTTTGCTTTATTTTTGTCTTCATGCCAGTGATGTTAAAGATAAAGTGAATGTCCCTTTGGGCTTTTTATGATGATCTTTGGCCTTGCGTCGCAGCCATGTGATGGCAATACTAGTGAGGAACGCAGACAAGCTTTGAAACAGTTTTCCATTTTCCTCCAAGCAGTGACATAGCTGAAAGCAAAGCACAATTCAAAACACAATAAATCAATGCGAGTTTCACTGGGATTATGATAAGAGGGGAAAAAAATTTGTAAAACTGGCCTGTTGAGTTATGGGCTGTCTGCTTTTACCAAGAGCAACGGTCTTGATCCTGAATCTGTATAAATAATCACTGGGAAAATTAGGATTACTCGAGCATATAAGGTATCGGTCAAGGCTGTGAGCACCATATGTTTTCAAGCAAACCTGAGAAGAAGTGGCATTACGATCTGAGTCACAGTTTAAAGAAATGTCCTTTTGGACGTGACGCGGCTGCAGCAGATTCACAAAACAGACAAACACCTGTTAATATCTTCCGCAAGCGAGCGGAGGCCTTTCATTGCACACAAATAGCAATAAAGGGATTCATAGCCTCGCAAAATTGTGACGCATGTCAAGCCGACATCTGAAACATGATTGGGCCATTATTTCTTTACAGCCAGCAGCTGCTGGTTCTCTACTTCCTTACTCTTGCATTTCTGTGATGAGTCTGAGGTAATACACATTGATCTGGCCAGAAAAGACAAGACTTTGTGAGGCATACATAATTTTTTAAATAAGACATTTGAGGAGAAATTTGTAAAAATTACAACATGACAAAGGTCAGTGATGGTTTTACAGCTGATGTTCTTTTTTCTATATCATATCTCTGTCTTTCCAGCTATGAGCAGTGGGTGATGTGAGGATAAATAGGGAGGGATCAGATCTTTCCAAACACTGCAAAACCAAACAAACACATCATAGCCCCAAAGTAATTTTTGATAAGGGGACTTGGTGCATGTAAAAACATCAATAATCACTAACTAATAGTCTTAAATCCCAGACGTTTCTATGTAAACTTAGAATTAGTGGTAGCGTGACATTTTATGCCAAAATGACCTTGATTTACTTTATTCCATATAAAAAAAATATACAACTACAGATCACACACTAACTGTAGAATAACCTCATTTGAGGCAGTAAAGATTTACTCCATTTACTTGCCGTTTTCTCCAATCCTCAACCCCATTAAAAGATCCTTATACGCTCACTTAATATATGACTCCTTTGTTTCTTTGCATGATTACAAAAACACAACAATACAAACACCCCAACACACACATATATAATTTCACACAGGAAATACTGGGCATTTGTCTGACAGCTAATCACCCTTAATTGTGTGCTAATAGTGAAAGCAATACAGGGAAGGAGGAGCTGAGCGGGAGGGGAAAAAAAGAAAATAAACAACGGCAGTAGGAAAGGGAAAAGGCCAATTTCAACCGAAAAAAATATTAATGTAATCAAGGCCAATTAGTAGGTTTGGGATAGCATTCCTATGGTGCGGTGTGTTTATTTTGCAAGCAAGAAACAGAAAGTAGGTACAACAGGGGGATGGCATGGAGAAGGCAAGGGCAGAGCTAGACCCACCTACCAAACTGCATGAATGCTCGCTCTGTAATTGCCATTATTTTCTCAACTTTACTGTTTATTGGAGCTGAGTTGTCTATTACGTCTAAGCTGTCCCAAGCTCAGGTTCTGAAAAAATAAAGTTCGGGTCACTATCAAGCCACAGTTCTAAAATGAATGCATTTGTTTTGTTTCAGTCAATCATATCGGCGTGGGATGTCTGCAAAATTTGTCAAATTCAGGGAAAACAGTGGATACGCTTCAGTGAGTGGTGTTCAGTGACCCTGACTGCCATGTCCATTCAAATTCAATGGTGTAGAGAATGGTGATTTAGCTGGGGGGAGCTGTCATTTATGATTGGCTGATGTGAGAATATCCTGTTCTGTATGTATGTTTGTGTACAAAACTGTGTAAGTACAGTGTGAATGCTGTGTGGGTGTGGGTGTTTGGTTTTATTTCTCCCCAGTTATCCGCGGCTGAGTGATGAACAGTGGGGAGGGAAGGTCAAGACAGCAGCACAGAAACACTGATGCTTAACTAAACAAGATGTGCCTCAGGGCTTGAACTGTGCACCGTCCCACATCTGACACACAAGTGCTCAAAGTTGTCACACCAGCCTGGTGTCATGGCTAAATGTGAAATAGTCACGCAAAAGAAATCTATTTGTTTGTGTCAAAGGACACCAGCAACAAAGAAAATAATCTTTAAGCTCAAACCATCCTTTGCTAACTCTAATGGAGTAGTTCTTATTAACTGTTCCTAACAGAATAGATTTTAATATCTAACCCTAACCAGGTAGTTTTTATGCCTGAACGTAACCTAGGAGGTTTTGTTGCCTATTCCTGACAAAGTAGCTGTTATTGCCCAACTAACTAGTTTTCTTTGCCTAAACCGAAACAAGTAGTTTCTAATAACAGTTAATAACACAAGTAAAATAATGCAATTGAAGTGTAAAAATATGTCCCATGAGAGACTCAAACTGGTCTCTAGTGTGAGTGGTGAAATCTTAAGTGCTTGAGTTGAAGGGAACTTCTTTTTAGGTTCATGAAGACCTTTCACCTCTCATCCAAAAGGCATCTTCAGTTCTAAAAGCTGATGGGGAATCTGAGGTATTCAACCCTGTGGCGTTGTCTTCTTTGAGGTGGTCCTGAGAGTCCAGCCAGAACCTCACAGATCTGAAGAAATTCCTCCACAAATATTGACACAGTTGCTGCAGGATGGCGATTTAGGTGCAAAATGACAGGTGCTCAGCAACCTTACTTTTATATAGGAATATAGCCAGCATACAAGCAGTTGGCAACCAGTTGAGTTGAGTCCCCTAGTGCAAAGAGATGCATCGCAGACAAGTTACGCTCATCGGCGTAGACTGACTCAGATTGATTGCAACCTTTGGCAATTTGTCTGCATTTAGAAATTAGACAACAATTATTTGCAAACCTTTGTCAATCTGCAGTCAATCAAAGTCGGACTGCAATTGTTTGGAAACAGGTTTCCTCCCACTAGACAACCTGTCCAAGTGGTCACCCACAGACTGAGGGTGTTGCTCACTCAACCTCTGGGCGACCACTTGGTCGCTGCAACTACTTGCAATCATTCGCCAAATGCAAAAAATTCAATGCAATCACGGTGCAACCACCAGTTTTTCCTAGTTGCAAGGAATGTGACTGAGCCATCAGGGTCACATGAGCCAAGGTGTAAATACTTTGTGAGACATTGCCCCACCCTGCCATCATGTGAGTTATCAAGGTCACATGGGTCAGACCTTGGCCCATGTGACCTTCCCTGTCACCCCCAAGGTGACAACTCCACTAGGGGTTAAACACCAGTCACCTTCATCTCAAGCGTTTAAAAGGACGTCCACACAGGATGCTTATTGAGCATTGCTTTGTCACCAACAGTTGCCTAGGTAGCCCTCTAATGTATTTTCCCTCCTGCCATATGTCAGTCCCAATTTTTCGCCTGTCATTAGTTGAGATCGCCGAATGTCTCTATGTTATCTGGTCACCACATCACTGTGAATTGCTTTGTGTGTGGACACTCCTTAAGACTTCCATGACCTTAATGACCGAGAGCCTACACAGGCATGATCAGTGAAATGATTCACCACGCTGCCAAACCTTTCAGCCTCCAAAAATGGACTTTTTGGCCCTTTAAAAGTGGAAAATATTAATTCCAAGTACATGGACACTAACGAGTAGAAAGATCAGGTGAAAAATTGTGTTCATGGACACAAAAGGGTAGGAAATTTGTGTCCAAGAAGATCAAAAACTTAAATTTGTGTGCAGAAACACAAATCAATTGCTGCAAAACTATGTTGGTTACACACATACAGTAACACACACATCCTCCTCCTTAACTGCATATCCACCTCTGCACACACGTGCAAACACACCAGTGACTCCTGTTTATTGAGTCGGATGTTAAATTGTCCTCCAGCGAGGAGGCCCAGTCTGTTTCAACAAGTGTTGAAACAGACTGGGCCTTGTGTGAAAGATATCCTAATGCACCATGTCCAAGTTTGCTCTGGAGACTGTCCTGTAAGAGCTTGACCAGGCCACATCGCAGTCCTTTTACTAGATGAATTTGTGCTGCTCCTTGTCCAAAAGCTACAACAATCCATCTGTGTGATGTGCAAAAAAAAAGGCCACTGGCCTGCATAAGTCCTCTATGAAATTCAGTGGATTTATATTTGTACAGAAGTCCAAAGGGCACCTGTGGAGCAATTTTGTTTCCCAATTGCTAAAGAATAATCATTCTGTGTATTTAACAAGGCTGGATTCTATAAATACATTTAATTATATATGACATCTGTGGAAATACATGATTGAAGTGCTGGATTTTAGCAGAAAATGTCATTTTCTCCTCTGTAGGTAGGAGTGAAGGAGGCTCAGGTTAAGAGGCTGAACATGAAGTGAGCTCTGCAGTGACACAGCTCCCACTTGTGGACAGAAAAAAATACAACCTGTCCAGATTACTTAGTCCCTTCACTCAAGAGATACAGTAAAATCTCTGTTGCCCCTCAGCACAACAAAATCCAAAACAAATTCTAATGATCTAACAACATAACACTTGCCATTAGTCTTAGTTATCCAGGACAACCTAACTCATGAGGGAACCCATTTTGGGAAATAAACCTCAATAAATGTTTCACAATGTGGCCTTTTCACTCAGCAGGGGCTCGTTGTCAAACTGCATAAACAAATGTGACGTAACTGGACTGGTGTAAAGGCACGAAAGTAACTGGTTGTCTCTGAATAATGAGTGGTCATGGTCTCGCTTGGTTTGCCGTCAATTGGAGACAGATGTGGGAGAGAAAGCAACCCATGGGTGGCGTAATCTGGGTCAACCTCACATGGGGAGAGACAAGCAAATACAAACACAGGGGTCCTCTCTGAGCATCGCGTGACCGCCGTGCTCTGGCGGCCATTGTGTCATGGTTGTTGAATGTGACTGCTCCCACTGACAACAACAGCTAATACCGTGTGTTGGAAAGATCACACCAAGGTCGCAGCTTA
>VUQI01036170.1:15178-26186 GCA_015106735.1 Paratilapia polleni
TAAAAAAAATAAAAAAACAACATAAAAAAAAAAAAAAAAAAAATCAGTCCTATACTCAAAAGGTATTTGTGAATACATTTACCTCAAGTTAAAACTGGTGTCAGTCACTTTTAATTTACAATATTGAAGAAAACAAGACACAGAGCATGCCTTGAAAAAAACTTCAAGGTTCCAGCGAACAAAGTGTCTTTATTAAAGGTATGGTCCCATTTAACCTTCAACTGATGGAGTGGGCTCACATATTAAATGTGCCATAGTGATAATTTAAATCATAATTTTCTGTCAATAAATTTGTCAATTTGGTACTCTCTCTTTGGTACTTTTAGTTTTTACAGGAATTGACCCATAGGTGTGGCAGGGATAATAGAATGTTGTTTGGGGTCATTTATAACCCTGGAAATATGTTTTCTAACATTATAGGCTATGACTTTATTGTAATTTTCCATTTCTAATCACTACATTGTAATGTTATGCTGTCAACCATGGCTAGCAGACCTAGAACAAGATTCAGAGATATCCTAAAGTGAAACTGGAGCACAGAGGGAGGTTGTAGACAAACTTGATGGTTTCAGGGATATTTGGATAATATTTGTAGCCCATCTGTGTGGATGAGCAGTTTCAGGCCTTAAATTCTTCTAAACCAGCCAAGCATGGCATGAAGACCTGGTGGAGTTGTCATGTCAAAACTCCTTTTTGCATAAAAATGATTGAAAACCATAATTAATTATAACAGAACATTTTAGAATATCTGTCATGATAGAGGAAAGTGTAAAGGTATGATGACACAAATAGAGCCATTAAAAAAAGCTTAATGTACACTCACCTGGCCACTTTATTGGGTTAAATTGCTCATTAACACAAATATCTAATTAGCCAATCACATGACAGCAATTCAAAGCATTTAGGAATGTAGACATGGTCAATATGACCTGCTGACGTTCAAACTGAGCATCAGAATGGGGAAGAAAGGAGATTTAAGTGACTTTGAATGTGGTATGGCTGTTGGTGCCAGACGGGCTGGTCTGAGTATTTCAAAAACTGCTGAGCTACTGGGATTTTCCCCACACAACCATCTCTAAGGTTTACAGAGAATGGTCAGAAAAAAAAAGAAAATATCCAGTGAGCAGCAGTTCTCTGGGCAAAAAATGCCTCGTTGATGCCAGAGGTCAGAGGAGAATGGCCAGACAGCTTCAAGCTGGTACGAAGGCAACAGTAACTCAAATAACCACCCGTTACAACCAAGGTATGCAGAATAGCATGTCTGAACAAGCAACATATCGAACCTTGAAGCAGATGGGCTACAGCAGTAGAAGACCAGACCGGGAGCCACTCCTGTCAGCTAAGAACTGAAAACTGAGGCTACAATTTGCATGGGCTCACCAAAATTAGAAAATTGAAGATTGGAAAAATGTTGCCTGGTCTGGTGAGTCTCGATTTCTTTTACGACATTCAGATGGTAGGGTCTGAATTTGGAATAAACAACGTGAAAGCAGAGAAAGAAGATTCAGACTGGTGGTGGTGGTGCAATGGTCTGGGGGATATTTTCTTGGCACACTGTGGGCCCCTTAGTACCAACTGAGCATCATTTAAACACCACAGCCTACCTGAGTATTGTAACTGACCATATTCATGCCTTTATGACCACAGTGTACCCATCTTCTGAAGGCTGCTTCCAGCAAGCTAACATACCATGTCACAAAGCTCAAATCATCTCAAAATGGCCTTCACAGTAACCAGACCACAATCCAGTAGAACAGCTTTGGGATGTGGTGGAACGGGAGATTCACATCATGAATGTGCAGCTGACAAATCTGCAGCAACTGTGTGATGCTGTCATGTCAATATGGACCAGAATCTCTGAGGAATGTTTCCAGCACCTTGTTGAATTTGTGCCACGAAGAATTAAGACAGTTCTGAAGGCAAAAGTTGTCCAGGCCAGTACTAGCGAGGTGTATCTAATGTCATTTCAGTTGCTAAAATAGCTTGGTTGCTTTAGGGTTACTTAAAAAGAAAGCTCTGATGCACTTTGGCATAGAAAGAGTTAATAAAAGAGAGTATAGAATATAGCCTGTAGAAAAAAAAATACTGTATAGGATATGATTAACAACATAAATATCTGTACAAATGCTGTGTAAAAAGAAAAATCCCAACACAGAAACATATCCACTGATGTCAGATGTATAGCTTTGAGTTGTTTCAAGAAGAGAAATAAAATAAAGAAAATAAATAAAGAGATCAAATAAGGCAAAACAAGTTTACACCTTTGTTAAACCCATAGCATCAAAAATCATGTCATAATTTCTGCTTTTTGTCCCGATATTTTGAAGGTTTATTATATTTCAAATTCTGTCCACTTGTCAAGGTTCACTGGCAGAACAATAAAGCTTCAGAGCACTTCAGAGAAAACCCAGCTCAGGATCAGCGCCTGTACTAATAATAGCTTTTAATGCGCCAACACCTGCCAAACAGATGTGGGTGTGGTTAATAAAACTGTAAGTGTCAACAGATGGAACGTTAATGATAGGTGATAAATGATATCTGTACACCACAAACCACACTAATACCTCAGCTGTGTTTGTTAGGCTGTGTGAATGTTACAGTATGACTTCATGTTCCCACAGGGTGGCTGAGCTTCATTATAGGCTAGCTTATCTAGTTGGGTGAGTACTGTGTCTGGTACAGACCCTACAATATAATAAGTCAAACCCCCCAGCGATCCCCTATGAGCAAGTACTTGGTGAGGGAAAAATCAGTTGGAGGAGTTTCCTGTAAAACTTGGTTTTGATGGGCCACAACTTTAGTGTTTTTGGTTCCCTCTCAAGATATTCGAAAGAAGTGGAACTCAAAGTGGCAAAATAGGAAGAGATTTCCACTGGAAAAGCAAATCGGAGTGAGAAATAAAGGGAATATTGCACTTGGCATGTAGAATGACCTGTAACTCTTAAAGGGGGCCTATTATGCTTTTCCTTATTTTCTGTCATATATATCCTGTTACAGTGGTGGATGCTCATATTAAACATGGCCAAAGTTTCAAATAATGAGGTCAGCCATAAAAGTAATCCCTGTGAGTGAAAACTTCGGGCTTCAAACTGTTTTTTCTACTCTTGGCTCTAAATAATATCAGTCAGAGGGGATGTCCCTAATTTGGCCATCTGTGAGCAAAGACACCCCACTCACCTGCTGTTCAAACCTTCTGTTTGTGAGGGGCAGCCAATCAGAGTAAAGTTGGCTCAAAGTGAGAGGATAAGATAAATATTCTTTTTCTTTATATCATACAAAGCTACTCTAGTAGAGTCCTAGAATAAAAAAGAAGAAGGAATTAAGCATAATAGGTCCACTTTAATAAAGACTGGATTTGTGATTTTCATGTGAAGGGTAGGCCTACATTGACAGCAGTTTGTTAATATGTTCATTATATTAACTTTTTGAGGTGATGGGGTTGTTTCTGTGCCCCTGACTAGCTAAGAATCACTTAATGTATATTTAAAGAATCTTTTTCCCCAAATCTGGTTTGAGGTATTACACAATTTGGTACTTTAATCGATCTTAGTGTGAGAACAGAGCCTTGTTAGAGCACAGCTCCAGGAGGGAAAGTAATTCACAGAACAAGCCCAGAGAGAGTGTGTGTCGGCTAATTACTCTCTCTGTCTTGTTATCCATTATCTGCAGTAGTTTGCTGGAACTCAGGGCTTGGACAGACACACCAGAGCAGAAAAGTGTGGGCAGGCCTGCTCACTTTTATTGTTATTGTTAAAGATGTAATGTGTTGAAAAGAGTTCATGCGCGCTCCGATGAACCGAGCCATGGCCAGAGCACACGGCTTTGTATTTGGGATTTTCTGGTATATAAAAATAAATGTTAGAAACTGCAACTTACCTTCCTGTAAGACATGGGGTGTCATGATGTCTCTGGTTGCAACTCCAAAACAATGGTCCTACATCAAATCTGTATAAGCACATTGAAATAGATGGAGGTAAAACATGCAAAGCAAAAGTTTGGGATTCAGACAAAGAAGAAAATCTGTTGTGTTGTGGCAGCAGAAGCCACAGCACAACTAGATTTACGTTAAGTTGTTTTCTCTGTTTGTATGATGTGTCCTCCAGCTGCTATCAAGACTGCATCAAGGGAGAGGTAACGTGGAGACAAACAGTGGTGGAATAACAGCGGTGCGCCTTGGCCACCATTCAGTAGGAATTATCATTGCATACATGCATCAAAACGGATGTCCTTCCTAAATTTAACAAATCCATGCTACACATTGTGACTTGCAGTGAAATTCTGAGATGGCTAAAATTGCACAGTGTGTAAGCACCCTTAGTTTGAAGGCTAAGCTAAATCTTTAAATGATATATACTCTATGTTGATTCAACTGGAATCCGTTCAGTCTTATCACTCCATCATTTCTCTTGCATACTGCAGGAAGGTATTGCTTTTCCAGCTCCATTCATACAGAAGAGCTTCCCAAATTGTGTTGCATGACTACCTCTGCCAGTTTCAATCACAATCAGAGAGAGGTTTCAGCATCCAGCTGCTGGATGAGGCCTGGAGATCCACAGCGGAGCCCGTTTCGTTTGGCCGGAAAGAGTTGTCAGTTGCTTTTTCCTCTTTTGTTTTTACTCATTGCTTTGCTTGAAATGCTTATTTGGAACATTGTTCATGGTGTAGGTAAAAAGAGCCTTCAGTGTTTCTGTTGGCACGGACAATCATGTCAACAGGAGTTTGGCAGAACTCAGTTCAGCCTCAGCCTATGAATCTGCATACCCCCGGCCTCCACTGTGCACCTGACCTGCACTGAGTTGGAGATGGAGGAGGAGGTTTAGGTTTAACTACTCATTCTTTCTCTTCTTGACATCCAGCCATCACTCTCACTCCCAGCTGGGAACAGAGAGGTCACAGTGAAGCCTTTATTCTGGCTCAGGTTTTGCGGCACGCAGCTTTGGCCTCCAGAAGAACTCCCATTCTCTCTGGCAAATGTTAAGGCGCTCTATCATCTCTCTCTCTCTCTCATAATCTCCCATGCTTTCTCTTCCCGGTCCTTTCCTGTCAGATCTGTCTTCACAGGGGCTTGTAAAATCACCTGGCAAGAACAACTCAAAGCACTGGACGGGACCAGTGTCCCCAGCGTCCTGCAAATTTTTACAAACTTTTTTGTTTCATTAAAATGAAAAGTTCACTGAAAGGAAGTCCATGTTTTTGTGCCAGAGGGTCAACTATTAAAGAAGTTGCTGTAAAGTTACAAGGTGATTCAAACTAAATTTATTTGATTCCAAACTTTTCTGAACAAAGGTTATTAAATTTAATTCACTAAACATGTTGAAGCCATTGTGAGCCAGTGGGTTGGCCTTTTGATTTCCTGTTCTTGGACAGTATTCCAGCTTCATTTCATGGAACACAAAAAAATGCAGGAATGCAAAGGATGGTTAATAAAGGGTGTGAATTAATTTCGTGTCAGAAGTACAATCTCAATGTATAGTCAAATGCTCTGTATAGACTGTATATATCTTTATAACAGACACAGAAAATTGTACTGCTTACAATCAGTGTATTACAAAATATTCACGTTATATGACATGTTTCATTACTGTGTACATTCTCTGTTAAGTTAGCTATTAAAGTATTCGGTAAACAACAGATTTATTCAGCTTTTCAGTGTAAATCAATGGCTTTTTAAACCTGCAAAACTGAGTAGCTATCATCTGCAAGACACTCATTACTTTCATCATCACTCACATGAAGCTGTGCCTCTTCCCATCTAATCAATGAAAGTCCCGTATTTACTCTTTTTAAGTTCTGGTTTTGAACTCATCTCCCAAGGGTCCATTGCTGGGGTCCTTTTGGTGCTGAGAAAGTAACACAAAGTGGCTTTTAGAGCTTTTTACTGAAAACATCTGCCTGTTTTGGCTGAAAAATCACTCAGAGTGGTGAAAGTGAACCAAATAAAGTTGCAGTAATAAGCTGAAATTTACTATCCAGCTCTGTAAACCAGAGGGGAGTCCATTCACAATGTTATGTCATACATTGTTAACATAATAAAATACTGACCACTTTATAATGGTGGATTTTTGCAAAGTAGGGGACAATTGTATTCAAAAACGTATGCTTCTAATATTATATATATATGTAATATTTCTTACATGTAAAAAAGAGAAAAAAATCCAAAGCCTCCACCTGAAATTGATCCTATAATGACACCCAAAAGTATAGTGTTTATAAATTAGGCCACATATGATGTGCACCACACATACAATAAAGTTGTGGCTTTCAGATTAAACTGTAGTCTACCACTGTAGGACTATATTTCATCCCTGGCTATCATATATGAAGTCAGCTAAGGTCCAAAATTTTCTTATGTACTCCCATCTCACTGAAACTCCCTCTGCATTAGGTAGAGGGCAGTGTTGGATAAAATCTTAAGATGTGATGAGGCACACAGCTCCAAGGAGCCTATCTATCTATCTAAGTTGATCTTTAAAAATTGATCTTTAAAACTCAGAAAGCAAATTCCTTAATTTATGAGAAAGCAAACAAAAAGCTACAATAAGACACTTAAATGCTGATAGAGAAATCTAAATGGAAGACACAAAAGACACAGTGCTGAAGTTCTGAAGCTGATTTGACTGTGGCCTCTCCAAAATGCTGTGAGAGAGAAATATCTATTTATGATGAGCTGAAACTAGAAAATCCTTCTCTGTAAAAGGACAACAGAATATATTATTTTTAATGTTTCTTTTATTATATCCACCCACTTAAATATATTTCCACAAGGTCAAAAAAGTTTAATTTTATTGCCATTATTTGAAAGTTTTAAAGTGACTTTAATTTCTCAATTTCCAATGTAGCAATATTAGCTTATTTTTACTGCATGCATAAATTATAAACCTTTAAAATGCATGAAGTTTTATTGAAAGTCATACAGTATTTTACTTTATTGCAGTGTTTAGTGTTCAGACCACCTGTATGCTCCATTTAACTTCTGGAAGCTTTGATTTTGACAGCATAGCGTACTTCAAAGTATCTAGTAACTTCCTGGGGCTTTTATTTTGAAAATCATACATCTGTCAAGTCAATCCTGTTTTCCATTTTACTAATATCTCAGTCACACTAGAGTAAAAATGGGACAGCAGCCTTGCTGCGATTAGGAAAATTGGTGGTTGCCTGGTGATTGCATTTGATTTTTTTCCACATTCAGCAACCGATTGCAAGTAGTTGCGGAAAACCAACTGCTTTCCCAGAGCCTGAGCATGCAACACCATCAACTTCTGGGTGACCACTTTCGATCGCAAGGTGATTGTACAGGTCGCCTGGTGGGAGGCAACCTGTCTCCAAACAATCGCGGTCTGACTTAGACTGACTGAAATCAGTCTCAGACAGATTGGGGAAGGTTTTGAAAGTAATTGCCGTCTAATATAAACTCAGACAGATTGCTGACACGTTGCAATAGATCTGAGTCGGTCTGTGAGTGCAACTTGTCTTCAATGTGTGTCTTTGAAATAATAAAGCTTGACTCAACTGGTTGCCAACTGGTTGTATTCTGGTTATATCCCTATATAAAAGCAAGGTTGCTGAACACCTATGTCATTTTGCAATTAAATTGCCATCCTGCAGCAACTACCTCACTATTTGTGGAGTAATTTCTGGATTTCTGTGTCAGATCTATGAGCTTCTGGCTGGACTCTGAATGTAAGTAGTTAATGTGAATTTCTATGTATGTAAATGGCAATAGATTTACAATTTTCGCCGAGTTATCACAGTTAATTGCCCTATTGTCACAAATAGACTGCAAAGACTACCAAAGTTCCTTTGAAGATAGTAACTTACTGCAAGTGGTTGCAGACCTGGTCACCGTCTTCAAAGCAACCATTTCAAAGGCAACGAGACTGCAAGTTCATTGCACACGGTCGCAATAATTTTAGTTGTGTTGCGGTCTCCAGTCACTGTTTTCACTAGTGTGACTGTAGCATTAAGAGTCTGTCAGTAAGCTGCTGTTAAAATGTTTTATTTATTGCAGTATTTCATGTTAAAATTTATTTTCAGAACACTGTAAAATTCTCACATTTACACTCCCAAATGTGCAAAATTTACCTAAACTTTAAGAGGCCCTTTTCATATGTTGTTAAAAAGGATTTTGGATGCCCTGCTCAAATGTGAACGTGAAGAATAAGAAAACCGTAAAGACAATCACATTTATGTTTTTGGCAGTCAGCACTTTAACAAGCCTTGTCCACAGCATCACGTTTCCTCAAACTTGTTTGGCAGTTGTCTCTCATTTTGTGGTTGCAAAATATCTCTGAGAGAGAGAGAGAAAGCCCCTGAGGGAGCCCACAGTTGGATTAGATACATGAGAGAGCCACCCAGGCTTCATCATCACATTATACAACACTCAACGAGCATGTCTGGTTCAGCTCAATTCAAAGTGAAAGTGATGGGGACCAGTTTCCCCCTCCAGGGGGGATGTTGCACTGGAGGAGGAGGTTGATTGTGGTTAAAGGATGGCCATGGGAAGAATAAGACTTAAAAATCTTGGAAATGAAGCATGTCCATCCATAGAGGTGCTATGTATGCTAAACAGGACTTTGGAGGACAGGATGATGATTTTGGAAACCACAAATCTGACTGGCCTACACATACAGTTTGCACACAAACAGATTTAAAGTCAGAATAAAAAGTACAGATGTCAGAAATGGGAGTTTGAAGATTAGGTTTGTAAAAGCACAAAACTAAAGCACTAATAATGCAGAATTACTCTTTTCAGGGTGTTATGTTGTTATATATTATTCATATATGATACAACATATTGGGTAGTCTTATTTTCACTGTCCAAATGTGTGATTCTCAGCAAACTGTAGTTAAAACTCTATGATCAGAAGTAGTTATATTTCTTTAAGAGTGCAGACAGTCTAATGAATAAAAACAAAACCTGGTTCATTACAATAAAAAACTGTTCAATTATTAGCACAATATGTTGGAAAAATGCTTTGATCAAAATTTGACTGAATGGTTTGTTGGTATGGAAAACAGCACTCTGTAGACATGATAGTAAACCTGTGCACAAAAGCATGTCCAGAAACAAATGTTTCTTACTGAGGTTTTTAAAACCTTGAATTGCTTTCAAGAGTTGAGAGTCAACCTTAATGTGCCACCACGCCTTGCCACCCCAAATCAGCACCTTTCAGTCCTGTGTGGGAGGAAAACAAAATCCACACATGTACGGTCCCCTCTTTAATCCACTGATGCTGATAGGTGGATGACTTTGTAATGTGAATGGCATTTGTTGGTGACTTTCCTTAAAACAAAAGTTACATTTCTAACACCATGGTTTTTATCTTTACTAAAAAGTTACTAAATAAGTTTAAAATTTAGGTGAGATTTAGGTAAAGCCAGAAGAGCAAAATGTGCACCAAGAAGTGGTGTCCCCTCCTAAGCCAGCCCAGGTATGTGTTTATGCACACTTTCTCAGGTGTGAACTATTAAGCAATTAGGCCCATGCAACACCCAAAGAGTCTTGCACTGCCAGGCCAGTAAAGGTTACAGAGTAGGGTAAGAGTATTTGAAAAATAACTACTAGCCAAACTTTTTAAAATATTACTTGAGTAAAAAAGAACATTATTTCCATGAACAGTACAGGGTTTTTCCTGACTGAGGATGGATCTCAGGTAGGTAAATACACACCACAATGAGAGGTATTGGCCTGCAATGAGTTTGTGTTGCATTATTTGACAGAAATCTATGCATTTCCCCAATATTTGTAACCTTTACTAAATAGATTACACACAAATCCTGCATGAAGTGTGGTCCACCAATAGCAACAAAAAGAATTTTCTCACCAAGGAGGGCCTTTTTTAACATCTTTTATAGCCCACATCTCAATACAAGAAAAGTATATTGCATCGCTGCAAAACACCTCTACATTTTAGCTCCTCTTTCTACCTGAGAGCATGTCCCGTAGAGCATTTGGACCCAGTCAGAACAATGCAGCTTAGTTGGCTTATCCAGTGTAAAATAAAGCTGTGGAGGAGACTTGACTGCTGGAAGTCAAAGACATCGTATTGAAGTTTATGTGCAATTTCTTTGCTAGCTAAAGCAGTGCACAAAATGCAAATACTCGAAGTACCTTTGATATTGTGTCTCCTACAATTTTAAAGTCATTTACAGCAACAGATATGTTTAGAAGTAGACAAATTTCTGAACACGATCAGATCACTTTTAACATTATGATGAAATTAATTTTTGTTTGGCAACTTAAAAATATGGGATTGGTTAACATATCGGTTAGTTGATTCCTTTTCTCTGCCAAAATATCTAAACTTGCTGCACAATATCTATTTTTAATTACGTTATTGAACTTGACAGTTATGTAAAGCACTCGATTAGGAAAATTTACATTTAATCAAAACTATTGTCTTTAACTAATCTTCACCAGATCACATTTTCTAGTGATGACCACAGAGAGAAATCAGAGTGCGAGTCCTGATCTCTGGTGTGACAACCTGTGTGCTTTATAGGTCCACCATCAACCCCAACAAACTCAGCTCCAGTGCAGTTCAGTAATGTAGTGATTAATTCATTAATTTGGTTGCAAAACATGCAGCAATTGGGAAAACTATTTAATAATAAAATCAATATAAAGTCTAGATTTGATGGGGTTTTAGTCTTGAGTAAATGTATTTTCCATGGCTGCATATCCTCCACTCACATACAAAAACACACACATGCTTACTCAAGTATACATGTTCAAACATTACACAATACCGCAGAACATGGGCACACACCTTCAACTTCTTCCTCACTTCCACTCTGTCAAATTAACATTGTGTTCTTAGGAGAGGGAGTTACAGCAGTGTCAGGACGATGCTGCAGAGCGTGATTGAAGGGCTTCCGAGAATTCTCTGGCTTTGTTGTGCGGCTCCCCTGGAGCAGCAACCGGAGGTAATGGCTTTAGCAGGGGCAGGTACACAAAGCTCCAGCGGCCACAAACCGGAGCTGGACAAACTTTACTGTTGACATCTGG
>VUQI01036173.1:2877-19868 GCA_015106735.1 Paratilapia polleni
TCCCCCCCCCCCCCCCTTTAGCCACATCCACTCCTGATATGTGCTGTCTCTTAAATGGTGAAACTGAAAAATACATTCTTTAGCGAAGTTCACTTTCTTTAAAAAATAAATAGATAAAATAAAAATGGTATATACTATATAGCAATGCTACTAAACATGATTACAAGTGACACTTCAGAGATGAGTGTTTTTGGTGCTTTATTGTTCCTCATATAAAGACTACATACAGTATGAAGCAGCTTGGATGAGTCTCTAAAAGCTGAGGGTGAAGAAACTACATCCATCCATCTTTTAAACTTTAAGGGTTATCTTAATCCACCTGTGGGTACAGATCCAGGAGCGTTGTGCTCCAGCTCTCATAACAAGTGCTTGAAGAGAATGCTAGAAGAATGTTGCATGTACAATGTCAAGCTGCATTTATATGCACACTGAAAGCTTTCAGGTGTTAACACTGTCAGCGCATTACAATTACAAAAAGTTTTCTATCTGTGAGGAGGGTTTGTGCACAGCCTTGATCATTTTATGAGCCATATGCACAAAACCTAAAATCTCTAAAAAGTTGGCTTATATGCGTTTATCAAATCAAAGTTCAGTTTCTCATTAAGCATCCACAAAAATCTGTATGAAAATAACCATAACTTCAAATTTCTCCTGAGTTTATTGGCATGATAGATCACACTTTGATTGACATCTATTCTAATAATATGCTAATAAGTCAGTTACATACAGTGGATATACACGTAATGCGGCCACTTTATTGGAAGGGGGACAATGAAAGTATATTGAAGCAGAAAATTTATCCAAATTAAAAGTCAGCATAATTTACTGAATATTTTATATATTTTTAACTAATTTTCAAGTTTTTTATTCAAATGCCTAACATGGATTTATGGTTCAGTGTACCTGAATAAATTAAAAATGCAGGTTTTCATACCAAGATGCTCACAATACATTGATTGCAACCATGATAATTGAATAATTTAATCTTTTCAGTGTTGTGATGTAAAAACTGATTGTAAAATGTAAAAACTGAAGGATTGGGCCATCGTTTAAACAAGTTTATGGGCCTGTCAAAATCTGACCAGAACTAAATGCTGGCAATGACAGATTGTCATTTGGTTTAATTTCTTCTACCTTTATGCATTGGGAACAATGCTGTGCAGTAGTTCATGCTCTTGTAGCTTCATTTCTGACACATATCTAAATTAACTCTTGCTGCATGTCACATTAGTGCCATGAAACACATTTAATACACAAACAAATAATTTAGGAGTTCCTAACACATTCAACAACATAGCTTTGCTTCCTGATATATTACTGATATACGCTCACCGACCACTTTGTGAAGTACCCCTGCTCAACTGCTTGTCAACACAAATATCTAATCAGCCAATCGCATAGTAGCAACTCAATGTATTTAGATGTGTAGACATGGTCAAGACCACCTGCTGAAGTTCAAACCGAGCATCAGAACGGGGAAGAAAGGTGAGTCAAATGACTTTGAACATGGCATGGTTGTTGGTGCCAGATGGACTGGTCTGAGTATTTCAGAAACTGCTGCTCTACTGGGATTTTCCCACACAAACATCTCTAGGGTTTACAGAGAATGGTTCAACAAAATGAAAATGCCCAGTGAGCGGCAGTTCTCTGGGTGAAAATGCCTTGTTGGTGCCAGAAGTCAGAGAAGAATGGCCAGACTGCTTCGAGCTGATAGGAAAGCAACAGTAACTCAAATTACCACTCATTATAACCAAGGTATGCAGAAGAGCATCTCTGAATGTGCAACACGTCAAACCTTGAACCAGATGGGCTACAGCAAAAGAAGACCACACCAGGTGCCATTCCTGTCAGCTAAGAACAGGAAACTGAAGCTACAATTTCCACGGACTCACCAAATTTGAGTGAAAAAGAGTGGAAAACTGTTTCCTGGTCTGATGAGTCTCAATTTCTGCTGTGACATTTAGATGGTAGGGTCAGAATTTGGTGTGAATAACATGAAAGCATGGATCCATCCTGCTTTGTATCAATGGTTCAGGCTGGTGCTTGTGGTGTAATGATGTGGGGGTTATTTTCTTGGCACACTTTGGGCCCCTTAGTACCAACTGAGCATCATTTAAACTTCACAGCCTACCTGAGTATTCTTGCTAACCAATGTCCCTTTATGACCACAGTGTGCCCATATTCTGATGGCTACTTCCAACAGGATAACGTGCCATGTCACAAAGCACAAATTATCCCAAACTGGTTTCTTGAACATGACAGTGAGTTCACTGTATTCAAATGGCCTCCACAGTCACCAGATCTCAATCCATTAGAGCACCACTGGGATGGGGTGGAACAGGAGATTTGTGTCATGAATGTGCAGCCGACAAAATGTGCAGCAACTGCATGATGTCATCATGTCATGGACCAAAATTTCAGAGGAAATTTAGAAGGCAGTTCTAAAGGGGAAAAGGGGGTCCAACCCAGTACTAGCAAGGTGTGCGTAATATGTGTCTGGTGAGTGTATTAGTGTCAGTACAGTCACTTGAATGATTTCTTATTCTGATATATCAAAATGAACGGTAAAATAAACAGTAAAGTCTTGCTGGTGCAATTTCCTGGTGATTATGTTTCTATTGGATTGTCAAAAAGCAACACAGAAGTTTGGTATTTTATATAGGAATGGGTCAGAACCTGTAGTTTTTTGTGCAAAATTATTGAAGCAGCATTGGTTTCTAATTGTAATAAATACTGTAATGCACATAAGAGCCTAAATGCCATAGTTAAGTTATTGTGGATTTGAGTTGTTCTTTTTTTTTTTAAATGTGTTAAATGGGAAAAACAGTTTTGTACCAAGAACCTCAATGACCTGTTAAAGTTTTTCAAAGTTTGCTCACAATGGCACAACTGTTCCACTCTTGAACAATGAACTTCAGTAGAAAAACATTTATCGGGTAATTTAATCATTTTTAACATTTGTATAATTTGTATTTCTACAAACAGCACATGATGTTCTCCACTTGACTGTTCTTTCAGCAAGGTGAATCATTAGATGACTTCTGCTTTTATTTTTCATTGTTTTTTTGTTGTTGTTTTTTTTTCATTTATTCTGTAAAGGGCTCCTGTGCATCTACGTTTCCCTCCATTTATTTTTTACTTGATTTTTTCCTTAATGGATATCTATGGAGATGGAGTGGAAGAGGTAATGGACAGGAAATCAACGGTGGATGAACTTCGTTTAATGCAAGAATGACAAGGCCATAAAATGTGACATTTTTTAGGAACACAAAAGCAATTGCCAGTCATTCTTATTCAGAATCTTCACCGGGAAGCAAATGAGTGGTGATTGTAAAGTGGCTGAGAGTCAATTTAGTGAACTGACATTTTAAACTTAGCTGGGTAAAAACACAAAACAGTCAAATTATTTTACCAATTGTTCCCCAGGCAAAAACAAGCACACCGGTTTTATTTTGCTCAAACACTTCCCCAATTCATTTTTTGGATAATGCCTAATAATAGGAGATTCAGCTATCATGCATTCAATATTCAGTTTCATGCCCAAGAATAATGTTTGACTTATATTGATTTCTGCCTTTGGGATACTTAAATTGGCTGCTTTTAGGGGGATTTTTTTTCTGTATATGATTAAAATGTGTATGTCTATTTCCTTTTTCTTGCAAAAAATATGAATGCATGTGAGTTCAATAAGTAATGTCTGTTCCCTCACCTTCTATCTTTATTAACCACCATGGTAAATAGGGGCCAATTCATTTTAATTCTATTGCTTTGTGCTTCACATTGCAGTCTAACCATCAAAATGTCTGCATTTGCTAAATGATTATTTATGAATCAGGGCAAATTTGATCTGATCATCTCAACAGATTTGGATCGAGATCTGGATCATGTTTCCAGGTCTCTGAAACTAAAAACGATGCTTAAAATTGTTGGCGGGGACCTTAAGAGAGCTGTACATAAACGAATGCCTGCAAACCTCAATGAACTGAAACGATGTTGTAAAGAAGTTAAGTTAATTTTATTAAGTTTAAGTTAAGTTTATTTTCTTGTTCTTTACAATAAACCTGCTTCTGGAATTAATCCTGTCTCCCGTCCTGTAAGTCTGCGCCTGGGTCCAAAACCTGCCTCGCCACACAGCCCGCCGTGACAGCAGGTGATTCACCAGAAGTGTGCTATTAATAAAGCACGTGTAGGTTACATTATGAAAATAAGTCACTATGTGAAAGTTAGTAGTTAGTTAATCAAGCAACACAAGTTAAGCTACACAACAAGCACCACTGTGCGATGCAACAGGAACAGGAAGTGATACCTTACTACAGTCTGAATTGAGTTGGAATAACCCAGCTATGCTTTCTAATGTAATGTTTTCACATCATTTAAATAGTTACATAATGAGAACAGGTGAAATATTATCATATGAAGCAGACATACATAAGACGTAAGCTTATAATTTATGATTATACTCATCTAAACAATGTACACAGATGTAAGATGTAAAATCAAAATCCATAACAAATAGCACATTTAATCTCTGAAGCAGACAGCTTCTGAGAAATTGTTGACCAGTGTTGTTGTATGGGAAAGTCGATGGAAAAACAACCCTCTGCTTCCACCTCTATGACCTCAGTAAAGACTTTCCTGATTATGTTATGGTCTCAATTGCCAGTTTCGAGATTTACTGAATACAACATGATATTTTGCAAATTGTGGTCCCCTTAAGAGTCACAATTAAGGAGAAAGCAGATAATGGTTAAAGACGGGCATACCATGTGAGTGGCAGCTCACTACTGTATGGGCGTGCCATGTTCCTCAGTTTCTCAGTCAGATGCAACCGTTACTCATCACATCTGGTTTCAAAACATTAAGATAGCAAAGGCAAAGACGCTTACCTTACTGACCAGTCAGTGACATGACTGTGCTTGCATCTCTACTTTTTATATACAGTCTATGTCAGGGACTTGATTCATTCATGATGTGGAGGGATGTGCAATCTCAGACTGCTCTTAATTAAGTTTTAGCCTTAAGGCGACTGTTGTGATTTGGCGCTGTATAAATAAAATTGAACTGAATTGAATTTGTGGCTTGGTTTTAGCAAACCAAGACAGCCATCGTCATATTGTGGGCTTTTTCATAATGATTCAGTTACATTCTGTATGAAAATCAATTGAATAGTCTTCTGTACAATTTTAGAAGAAAAAATAGCAAGTCAGGCTTAGTGTTGCTCATAAACCCAAATACTACTTTTACACACTGTGAACAGTGAGGCAGATCAGAGGGAAAGTAATCCCTGGTAACCCATTTGAAATCCAGGCCAAAACAACAGCCTTTTTGCAGATGAAAAGTCTGTTTGATCTCCTCACAAACATGACCCCAGCCTTGACTATCAGTGCTCATTCTCCCTGCGATTGATAGATTCAATTGAAACCACTGCATCATTTCACAGAGAAGAAACTATTCATTTTCACCCTGGGAAGAAGCCACGATTGCGGTCCAATATTCTCCAGAGCTAAACGGACTGAGCCTATTATCAGCTCATGCTGGCTGAAGCGTGTGCATACATACAGGCACACTTACCGCTGCTTTATCAGTGCAGCACCGGTCCAGCCCGCTTTGCTTTCATTAACATCCTAATTAACTTTTCATGAAGTCCATTTCCTACTTGTTTAATTAACTGACCATCCCCCTGTTGGCCAACTCAAGCTGGACCTGGGGGGGAAATGGAGGTGGAGGAGCCAACCAAAACAAAACTTCTGAGTTCATGTATGAAGCCATACTGGCAGCCAGCAGAAGTGTCTGCTTCTGTTTAGAATTTCGCCCCGAAATCGGGCTGCTTATTTCTGAAGGTGACAAGTAATGAAGTTTTAACAACACATCTAAGTTGGTGCAAGTTTATGGCAGAATTTCTTCACTCCCCTTTGCAGGGGGAGTGTGTGTGTGTGTGTGTGTTTCTGTGCACTTTCTATCTCCTTTCCCCATTCAGTCATACAGACAATTCCTGTCCCATACGCTAACGTAATGGACTTAAATCATACAAGTGGAGACCTATTAGATTAACCCACATGATCTATCATCACCCTGCTCTGTCTTATCAAGAATGCAAGTACAATTTACCCCCTCGGTAGCCATTAGAGCCTCGAGCAGCGACCCTGTATCTTTCTCCGGGATGAAAGAGACCTTCAGGAGCCAGCGGCGTGTGGAAATTAAAAAGCCCCCCCGATGCTCCCACCCCCCTCCTTCTTTCTCCCCTCTTTGTTATCTATGCCGGAGTTTTTAATCAGATATGGCCGATGGGAAATACAGATCCCCTTCACACCAATCCTCCCACCTCATACTGATGGTAGCCATTTCCATGGTAACGCAGGCAGGGACGTCTGTAAGCGGCAGGAGTCGCTGTAATTATGACTGATCTCGGGGAGATCTATGAGGGAGGGAGGAGAGGTGCTGCAAAAAACCTCTGGCTGCAATGTGGCAGAGAGAGGAAAGAGAGTTGCAGCTATCGAGTGACATTAATGACAGCATTGTGATTCTATTAACAGGTCTCTGTGCTTGTGCACTTCGTGTTTGTATATTCAGCTTTGTGGTTTTGTTTGCATCTGGACACATTTTCTTATCAGGCACAGTTAGGATAAGGGTATTTGCAGGTGTAAATGAGTGTTACAAGTATACAGACTGAAGGGGGTCACAATTCTGGGACTTCAAGACAAGACACATACTTTTAACTGGTGAAACAAAATTACAAAATAAAGAGAAAACAAACTTTTTGGTAGAGAAATCTGCTTTTGGTTTGTTTTGTAAATGATACCCAAAAAAGATTTGGATGAAACTTTTTTTTCTTGAAACTGTTTTTATTTCAAATAATATATAATAATATAATAATATATAATATATTAACTTTGGTGCCTTTCTAATGTTCTCACACTGTACAAACAAATCTCATGGCAAATGAGGCTAGTATGAGTATACAGTAGCAATGTACACTCATGGTATTTAGATCTTAATCAACTTACCAAGCTTGTCCAAATTATTGTCCAAAGACTGCACATTCCCTATGATAATAGCTGGAACAGAACTTTCACATGCAACACAATAAGCAATAAAAATCAACTTTATTTTTTAGAAAATAAAATTAATTAATTAATTAAAAGAGCTGCTATAACAGGCTGCCACAGCACGGTGCTACAAAAAAAGTATTATAGCCACTTTAAAAAAAAACAAAAAAACAACCTTTTCTGGTACATTCAATTCAATTCAGTTTTATTTATATCGCGCCACATCACAACAGCAGTCACCTCAAGGAGCCTTATATTGTGGGGTAAAGACCCTACAATATTAGAGAGAAACCCCAACAGTCAGACAACCCCCTATGAGCAAGCACTTGGCGACAGTGGGAAGGAAAAACTCCCTTTCAACAGGAAGAAACCTCCGGCAGAACCAGGCTCAGGTAGGGGCAGCCATCTGCTGTGACCGGTTGGGGGTGAAGGGAAACAGAAGAGAGCAGAGGGAGACAGGACAAAAGACACACTGTGGGAGAGAGCCAGAGTTTAATAATAACTAATGATTAAATGCAATAGTGGTGTATAAACACAAGCTATGTAAAACTTTAAAATTTGCAAGCAAGTAACTTAGCAGTTTTAGGATTCATCCCATGCTAGGGGCTTTAGCGTTAGCTTTAAGAGGAATGCTAACGTTGTCTTGCAAACATTCCCACTGCTGATGGTTACTACTGTTCCAAGTTCACTGTCTTAGTTTAGTATGCTAGCATGCTAACATTTGTTGATGAACACTTAGCACAAAGTAGCCTGAGACTGGTGGGAATATTATTGGTGTTGGGCAAATACAATTTTTGACTTAACAACAGTGCTAAGTGAAAAGTTCAGGCATAATATGGGGACTGTTAATGTATGTGACAATCAGTCTAGTTCATGAAGAGATTTTATTGTGCAAGTGAAAATTCTGACCTATCTGATACCTGCACCATATTTTAGGACAATCTATCCAATAGTTGATGGCACATTTCAGGCTGCAAATTGGACCAACAACAATAAATAGCCTTTTAGGCACAAAACATCAACTCGTAGCAACTAATGACTTCATGTATTACCAAACTGGCAGCACCATGTGTTCAGCCAGTATACAGTATTGAATTTCATTAAGTAACCGCCTGATCAAAGACTCATCCATTTCTCATGCAGTTTTAAGGGATGCATTCAACTTAAATTTTACATGGACTGAGACTAATGCAGTCGTGGCCTGACTATTAGTTGGACCCCCCACTGACAGACATCACAGTGAAACATAGACCTCATTACCTTCAAAATCAGGATGGATTAGAGCCAAGCCTCACCTCAACTCTGTGTGAGGGAGAAAGTGCATTCTGCATGAAAGTAAATTATCAGCACCCGCAGTGTTGCTAAATAAATGCTGACGTGGTTCTAGTGTTGCAGATGGCTGTCAAAAAAAAAAAAATCATCAGACTTGATTTACAAAATTGCAAATTACAATAGGAAGTGAATCTTTAATCCCTCGAGCTTCAGTTGTTATAAACTTAACGTAAGAGAGCAGATGGTTGAGCAGACTTGGAGATGTGATAGCAACTTTCAACATTTGACTTTGTTGTTTCCGTTCTCCTTTTTAATATTTGTCCTGTCTACTTCAGATCTTTGCAATTTGAAGCAATGTGCATTTCATATTTAGACTTCCTGAGGAGACATTTATTGTTTATACAATGCAACGCCCTGAGGTAAATAATACAGAGTATTATAGTCATTTCACTTCTGTATGTACATCATCAGTTAGAAAACATAACAATACATTAAGGTGACGCACTAATACAGTTACCTGTATGTGAAAAGCTTTAACCATTTTGGCAACTTTTACTGGACATTGCACTTCTACTCAGCTATATAATATACTGTAATTATTGAGTCTCTATATTGTGATTATTGTTGACTTAATGGATGCTGGAACATAACTTTAGTGTTTTGCTTCACTCTTGTGCCTCTCATCAACTGCTGAACATAACAGATTGTTCAGAAGTTAAAGATCCTGGGGTTTTTCAAATATTGGTAGAGATGCAAAATAGATAATGAAGAAAAACAAAAGTAAAAATACAACTTCCTGTAAATTCATCAAACACAATTTCAAATGAAAATGAAATAACTCAATAGGCAATTGTTTGCCACGTCAACATACAAAGAATGTTTACATCTTGCTTTTCGATGTTTTCAGCCTCAAATTACTTACTTGAATGAATGAATGACTGAATGAATAAGCAAACTATATATATATATATGTGTGTGTGTGTGTGTGTGTGTAGATATAGATATAGATATAGATATATGTGTGTGTCTATATATAAAATTGTCCTTTTGGTCTACTCTATTACCCAGAAATTTGCCAGAACAACCTTTTAAGAACTAGAAGCATTGCAACTGTGCAGGCCTCAGTTTCTCTGTTCTGTTTTCTGGTGCTCTTGCCACATCCATGGTTACATGTTTATTGATTTATATATGTAGTACAAATTCTATAGCTCCACCATATGTGTATGTGTATGTGCCAGTTTGTGTGTGTTATTGATATCATGCTTTGAATGTCAGGCCAAAGGAGCAGATCTGACATGTGATGAATTGTTAGCATCTGCACTCAATCTTTCCAGCCTATGGGCATCGTTTTCAGTCAATAATAGCTTGTAATGTTTGTGGGTGTGTCTGAGGGACTTAACATGAGGGACCAATTCCCTGATCCCTAGTCTCATCAGTGACACAGTTCATAAGTAAAGAAGCATGTGTTTGCCTCGCTAATGTACACATGAATCATGTAGATTGTAAAATTATAGAAGGTAAATTTTTTATCGGTAGATTCTAGGCAAAGTGTCTGTATTCACTCCATAACGTGCTTTTTTTAAAAAAATTTTCCAATATTGCAGTGTAATTTATGTAAGCAGACCCATCATTTCTGTGTCTCTCAGTTTCTATTTAACTGCTCAGTTCATTAGGTATAATAGAATTTGTTTTGGCTCAGTAAAAAGTGGCTAAACCGTAATTAGAGGGATTAAGTGTTTTACAACAACACATGCCAAATGCGGGCTTTAAACTTAAAGGCAAAAAGTTGATACAGTAATCTGCAGTCTGTCTGCTGGGTTTTGACCTGTAAAAGTGTAAAATGGATTTCACTTCAAAATATGCCCATGAGGGGCCAGGACGTACTTTCAGCTCTGACTGCAGGTCTTTCCGGGGCATGTGCCAGTGCTTTTGGGGTGCATATTTCTGTGATAACATTTCCCACAGAGTGGGATAATTTTTCCGAGGAAGCATTTTGCTCCCGTTAACATACCCGACTGATGAGAACAGTAAGGGAGAGGTGCCCTTGGTCTGTCTCCGGCATTGTCAGAGCACTGAGCCAAGCAGAGCCAAGGGGTTATATACACACACACTCACACCCACACACGCACACCTGGGTTACATGGCAAACAGCGCATTGAGGTCTGACACTAAACTTGCGAGTGCGAGTGTTTGTATCTGTCTTTCGTTGCAGCCTCTGCTCTGCCTGTCTGTATCTGAGTGTTGCAGTAGGACGGAGGCTAGAAACTAGGCTAAAATTATCAAACACAAGCCAGGGATACGCAGTGTGGATGAAGAGCATGCATGCATAATGACTGACTTGGGCGTGAAGCAAGGCTCTGCTGCCTCGCTGCACTTGAAAGCATGTGGTCTGATATCAGAAAGACTAGCATACATGTGTTATACGCAAAGAGAAATGGATGTTTACAGCCTGGTACAAAAAAAAAACCAACAAAAAAAGCCCCTTCATTACAAATGTACAGGGAGGATTAAGGGTCTTGTACCTTACCACTTTAAGACAAATCAATGTTAGTCTTAAATGTGCCCACCACAATGTATATTTCAAGTTTCAGCACAAAATACCACACAGGTTATTTTTTGTACCATACCTGTATAGGTATGGTACTGTTAGAAATTTCTAACAGTCTGTTTCAGTGTCTGCAGCTTTAAATCAAACTGTAACGGCTGCTGCACCCGCCCCTTTTGTGAAGAGAGAAAGCAGAAGTAACCAATGGGAGCAGTGCAGCACATTTAGGTGACCACAAGGCTGCTAAAACAGACCTGAATGAGACACTCTGTGGCTTCTGACTTTCTGAGCAATCACTTTAGCTGCAAATATAGCAACTAGAGTGATTACTACAATACTGCAGCACAGTCAGTTTTCAACATATGTGAATGCACTAGTGCATCTCAAATATTTGCTGATCTCTTGACTTCGCCTTGATTGTGGTTGCGTGTACTGAAGTAGACCGAGATGCACAGTATTTAAACTGTTGGAATAGTAATTTACTCAAAATGGAAATTAAATAATTTGAGATACTGGATGTCTGATTTTCATGAGCTATAAGCCACAATTATCAAAACGAAAACAAAAAGGGCTTGAAAATTTCACTTTATGTGTAATAAATATAAAATACACGAAATTTTACATTTTTTGAATTAATTAAACAAAAAAAAAAGAAAAGAAAAAAAAAACTTTTTCAAGATATGTTATTTTTTTTGAGATGCACTAGTAGATTTTGTCAGCCACTGCCAGGGATTTAAAATTGAAATTTCGTTGGAAATCTGTCTGCCAACGGAAAGAGAAAAAAATTGTACATGAGAGTAGATTAGGGGTGTAACAAGAACAAAACTTACAATTCGGATCAGACCACGGATTTTAGTCACACATCGGATTGCTTTTTGTTTCAGTAAAAAAAAAGAGAGATCGAAGTACAACTTTGCTTTCCATTTATTAATGAACTTAAGGAACGCTTAAAACAAGGAAGCTTTGCTCATGGTCTTACATGAAAACACCACTTAACTTCTCAAATGTTTATATATTAAATAAATAATACAAATATTTAATCCAAATTTGTTCAAATGCAGTATGAACCATAGTAAATAAAACACCACAGTCAAAAATTCTAAAATGTAAAAAAGAACATTTACAAGAAAATAGACCCGAGCATATAATTTAAAAATCTTTTGCAAAAAGACGAGGATGTCTACAATGTCTGGGGAGAAGACCGACCTCTTTGCTATGTCCCCTGCTGTGGAGAACACCCCCGCACTAAGAACTGTAGTGCCAGGCACAGCGTCTTGCCATCATCGCAATGTGAGGGTATTTACACTCACTGCTTGTCTACCATGACAGTGGATCACCATTAGAATCACTAGATTACTGCTTGCAGTTTTGTAGGTTTTGCCACCTCCTCTTCGATAGTGTTGGGAAAACTCTTACCTGTGTCCTAGGTCATCTGGCATAGGGCAGGGTCTAGGTGAGACAGGGACTTGAATCTTGGATCCAGTGTAGTAGATCTATGAAGGTAGTCCTGTAGATTAGGGTCAGTGTACCTGAGACTCAGGTCCCCTCTAATGGCAGCCTTTACATCTGTAGTGATGGTGCAGTCTTCTGCACTTGGGGGCATGGATTGTAAACTCCTTGTTTTCAGAGGTAGGATCATGGACACAGATGGTGGTAACTATTTTGGAGGGTTCAAGCACCTGGATGACCTCCTCTGCCACTTTCACATCTTCAGACAAGGTAAAAATGTGTTTGTGTATTTTTTTTTCCCAGAGTCTTACCTGTTAGTGCAGAGTATATAGCTGCCTACTGCTCTTGGTCTTGAGCACCTGAGCAGCAATTGTACTTTGATGGAAAAATAAAACCACCTTCCTGATCCTCCCAAGGAGGCAATCCGTCCGCTTTACTCTGATTCCCCTCTGGCATGCTAAATTAATCACATGTGCAAAGCAAGGCATATGTGGCCTCAGTCCAGCTTCTATCACTGCATTAACTTGATTCTTAGCATTATTTTGTGGTGACTGGGATATTGCTTCAGATTTTGTTTTTTAGCTTCCACTCTTCTACTGCTCCTATCAGTATCTGATAGGATTTGTGTTAGATTTGTGCCTGTGTGACTCTCATACAGGGGGCATGTTTGTAGCACCGGGCTTTGTGTCTCCCACTCGGTTGTGATGTAGTGAGCAGTCACAGTCACATAGCTTTCTATTGCCCTAGACGTCCATGCATCAGTAGTGAGTGCAACAGAAGATGCACTGGTTAATTTGTTGACAATTTTTAACTTTTCATGTTCCTAAAGATTTGGCACAACTTGCATCAAATGTATGAATCCCTTGTTTCCCATCATGGCATATGGCCACATGCCTGCTGCAATGGCTTTGGTTATTGCTTTAGCCTGGTCTGATGCTGCAGCAAGGGGCTGTTTAAATGTTGCAGTGAGAAGTTGTTGAATTTTTTAAGTTTTTGCGCTTTCCGCTTCTGTCACGCCAGGGTGATGTTGCTTCAAATGTGTGCTTGATGTAGGTCGATCGTCATATTGGTTTCTTGTCATGCAGTGCCTACACACTGTCGCTGTTTGGTCCACCACCCTACTTCTGTAATGAGTGTATCACATAGGGAAGCCAAAATGCTGCCACACGTGTGATTTAAATGATCCAGGAGGCTTCTCCAATTCTTCCACGACCGCAGTAGCTGTGGTTTTCACCGTCAGCTGATGTTAACATGCCCAGTTAATGTGAACACTTGACTGCTATGTCCGGGCTCACGTAACTTTTGCATGAACACACAACTGCTTGATTTCACTGTTACCCTTAATTCAAGACATATTATTACTTTTGAAAAATTGATATTATTATAACAGTTACTGCGAAAGTAAAATGGTATTTCATATCATTATGGCTTTTTAACTGCTGAACCGTGGAGGACAATCCGTACCACTGTTAAATGTTGGTGTAGAGAGTAAGAAAGAAGCACACAGATGTAAAAGGCTAACAGAAATCATGCTGAGATTAGCTGCACTCAGGGACATGTGATAGCGGTAAATGTATTGTTTGCTTTTTTGGGGGTTTTTTTTGGTAGACTGTATTTAGAGTATTTGCACTGTCATTATTAAAGCCACCTGACGCCACTGACAGAAACACTCATCTTACCTCATAGAACACAGAGATTACCATGTGACTTTGATATTCTAGTCATTGGCTGGACCTCTGACCATGTACATGCTGTTTTTAATGGAATTATCTGATAAAGAATGGGTACGGGTTGTTGGAGTAACCCCATTGTTAAAAAGATATGCGGACATTCATGGTTCCCAGAGGATAGACCCCAGAGGGTGAGCTTTGACTTGTTCTCTAGTGCTACCATGAGATTGACATTGTAGTTTTTTTAGTGAGACTGGCATAAAATTTGACCTCGGGATAATTAGCCCTAAATAATATCATATAAGACTTTGTATCATGTACGTGTATGCGTATGTTTCCATTTATCATACAACAAGTTAAATAATAGTCTAATAATAGGCGGTTAGTTTGTATGATTCCCATGAGTTAATTGTTCTAGGACTGGCTCTAGCTATTTAGGTGAGATTAGTAAGATTGGGACTAACTGTCTCCCCACCATGCCAGAGGTTTTCGAGTATATACTGTATATATATATTTATATATATATATTTATTTTATTTATTTATTTTTTTTCTGTAATTTGGATGAATAGGCCTTTTAAATTGGTGACTAGTAGCAGAATACTACAGCAATTTGTGGTACAATAAAAAGCACTTTCATTTACTAGGCTACCATATTTTGCTCATTACTTTAATGATTGGAAATGTCACATCCCACATATATTTCTGTGCACACAATAATGATAATCACTGCTGCAAATACTGGCTTTGAAAGTAAAAGGAGTCACAGTAATAACCTCTTACAGACAGGCCTATGTGTGCACCTCTGGCAACTGGTGTATGTGAGTCTTTTGTGCTCATTGCACAAAAGACTCAAGTTTTTGGTGCATATTGACATTTTGCAGGTTTAGGCCTCTCTGCATTGTTTCATCATTTCCTCCTCTCTGGATGGTTTCTAGTAACTTTATCAGCTAGCTTTCACAACTGCAAGACAAACAAGTTGTTATCTAAACAATTTCACCTTTGTCAACTCACTGCCATGATCTCCCTTGCCTCAAGATCCACATCAGACAGTTTCTGTATAGCAAAGTTTCTGAGGCTGTATGTAAGATGTATGTGTTCCTGCCTCTTGGCACATCCTGGGTAACTTCTGTGACAACTGTTTTATTCCCGGGGGAACAGCTGTATACATGAAGCTGCCTGTTGAAGGTGTGCTGGGCTTCAGATAAAGGGCTTGTGCATCAGGCACAATTTTGCCCAGGTATTTTTCAAGAGATGCTACCAGGCAGAGAAGTTACCTTGTGCTGCAAACATAGCGTCTCTGTCTCTCTTCGGTGTCTCTCTTCAGTGACCATTTTTGATGTTTCGTAACTTTGTTGAATGCCATGATGAAACACTATTCTCCTCACGTTTTAAGAAGAGTTGGGTTTGAGATCCCTGTTCGTTGTGCCAGATCTTATACTGTAAACTTCGTTGATGGGCTGGTTTCTAGAATATTATATAATGTGCTGGTCTTAAGGTGAAATCGTAAGTCCTGCATTAACCACATAATCCAAAACGACTATTGCTAATGGCAGTCTCAGTGAAGTTTATTTTTAAAACATGAATCTTCGAGACCCTCAGAGAGGTAACATCACATCTTGCATGGCTCAAACTTGCAAAGGTGGAATGAGCTGCTCAATTTGTAAAATGTACAGTGCTAGTGTTGGCCTAGACTTGACAGAGTACAGTGGAAAGAACCGAACAAGAGAAAAGAGAGCCAGCAAAGCAGACACTGACGCGCTTCAATGAGATGACCTTAATGAAGGGAAAACGAGAAAGGGCCAAGGCAGCAATGTTGTAGTTCGAGGAGAATGACAAAAGAAAATATCAGGTAAGAATAAAACAATGTAAGAGTTGTAGTTATGCTCACAGAAGAGTTTTGAAACCCTCTGGGTAGGCTAACAGGCATTAATGTGATTCACTGTTATTACAACATGTGTAAAGCAGAGTGATGCATAATAAGTCAAAAGCCTAAGATGTTATACTGTATACCAGCACTGAAAGCCTCTTGCCCAGTCAGACTGCTCGGTCGCAACTGTAGTATCAACTATAATAATGGTAATAACACCTTAACTTTTATTATCATTATCATCATCAGGATGAACAAAAACTATCACCAGAGACTATTAATTTTAATTTCTCAAGACATAATATACACTATATTGCCAAAAGTATTCACTCACCCATCCAAATCATTGAATTCAGGTGTTCCAATCACTTCCATGGCCACAGGTGTATAAAATCCAGCACCTAGGCATGCAGACTGCTTCTACAAACATTTGTGAAAGAATGGGTCACTCTCAGGAGCTCAGTGAATTCCAGCATAGTACCGTGATATGATACCACCTGTGCAATAAGTCCAGTCGTGAAATTTCCTCATTACTAAATATTCCACAGTCAACTGTTAGTGGTATTATAACAAAGTGGAAGCGATTGGCAGACCACATGAAGTTTGGCAGACCTCCAAACTTCATGTGGCCTTCAGATTAGCTCAACAACAGTGTGTAGAGAGCTTCATGGAATGGGTTTCCATGGCCGAGCAGCTGCATCCAAGCCTTACATCACCAAGCGCAATGCAAAGTGTCAGATGCAGTGGTGTAAAGCACGCCGCCACTGGACTCTAGAGCAGTGGAGATGTGTTCTCCGGAGTGACGAATCATGCTTCTCCGTCTGGCAATCCGATGGACGAGTCTGGGTTTGGCGGTTGCTAGGAGAACGGTACTTGTCTGACTGCATTGTGCCAAGTGTAAAGTTTGGTGGAGGGGGGATTATGGTGTCGGGTTGTTTTTCAGGAGTTGGGCTCGGCCCCTTAGTTCCAGTGAAAGGAACTCTTAATGCTTCAGCATAACAAGACATTTTGGACAATTTCATGCTCCCAACTTTGTGGGAACAGTTTGGGGATGGCCCCTTCCTGTTCCAACATGACTGTTCACCAGTGCACAAAGCAAGGTCCATAAAGACATGGATGAGTGAGATTGGTGTGGAAGAA
>VUQI01036179.1:2361-17058 GCA_015106735.1 Paratilapia polleni
GAAGAACTTGCCAAATCTTCTCTGCCAATGCCAACCAGTTTATTCTGCTATTGACTCTTGTTTGGTGTCGTTTATTGGATTGAATGATTGAAGTCTGAAGAAATAAGACATATTGGCAATTCAACAATTTATTCATTTAACCAACAGGGGCCTCAGTAGCATGTGGAAGAACCATACACATCCACAACAGCCTGGCACCTCCTCCTCATGCTGGTCACCAGCTTGAAGTTGCTCTATGGCACGGGCCCTATCTGGCTCAGTCAAATGTGGCATACTTAGAGCAGACACCAACTGACTGCTGTAGCAGGGTCCATGCTCACAGGTGCTGCTAATCAGGCACAGATCAGGCACCTGATTCTCAGCACCTGGGGTACTCAAAACGAGAGCTCAAAACAAGAGTCAATAGCAGAATAAGCTGTTTGGTATTGGCAGAGAAGATTTGGCAAGTTCTTCATGGGCACAACCCACATACTCAACTCTGCTGCTCAAACCACAAATGCATTTTCCTTACAAATGTGGCACCATTTAAAGGGAAATAAACAGGCTTTCCAACGGTATAAGATTTATTGCCAAGAAGCATTGTTTGGTTTTTTTTGTTGTTTTTTTTAAGAAGCATTGTTACAAGAAATAATCGACCAAACACACATTTCCTTACTTTTTGTGCAAAGTTTACATTACATGGTTATTACTTATAACCAAGTAATAGCTATCTATAGAGACATTACTTAGATATAACTTTGTATTTACGTGGCAATAACAAGCAAGCAAGCAAGTGGTAATAACTTGGTATTTCCATATTATTACCTTCTTGTTTCCATTTATTACCACACTATTACTACATTATTTCCAAGCTGTAATATGAAGTGCAACCACAGATTCTTGTACAATTCAAGATTCCAAGACCTGAGAACAATTTGTGAAATGACTCCTGAGGATGAAAAACTAACCTACAATAATCAGTGTCAGTGTCACGTGTATGAAGGTGAATGCAACATAGCTAAATTTAATAGATGAATATGGTGCAGAGGAACAACAATGTATTTATATTCACTGTGGAAATGACTGAAGAAGAACAAGGTGGTGTTGCAAAAACCATGTTTGTCTTCCCCTCACCTAGTAGCAGTGACAGAAGTGTGCCGGTGCACTTGACCTCATGATGGTAGGTAATAATAATATTGAGAAAGTTTCTCACAAAGTATATAATTCACAGAAGGAATTTGTGTTCAGGAATTCAACTATTAGTAAGCAAATGTGACAGAGATGAGTGGTTATGCCAAGCAATGAGCTTCAGGATTTTTATATTTGCTTTATTAAAATTGAAAAATACTTGCCATCTTGGTTTATGTATTTAACTCTTTGACTCACAGCATTAATCACTCTTGAATTTAACCCACTGTTGTCAACTAGCAACAAATCTAACAACTTTTTGAAGCACAAGGGTATTTTTCTATCTTGTCTATCTTTCTGTCTGTCTGTCTCTGCAATCCATAACAAAGCATGCCTAAACTAAAAGCCATGTGCAACCCCTAAAAGACATGTTAAGTAACCCCTTACTACCATCACCAATCCCTAGCCGAACCAGTGAATATTTGCTGTTGATTACTACCCAACTTTTGGAGCCCAAAAATAGTATTCTGCACAGACCTAATAAAGTGCATTTGCCAGTTTATTCAATACGCATATGACAAAGCAGTTCATGATGAATGAGCATCAAGAATGATGGCCAGACTACGTCATAAAACTTGAATTATGCTTTTTCACTGGTGTGAAGTCAGTTGTGGTGCTGTTATTTAGTGTCTAAAGATAGTACTGATACCCTTGTGTTGCTAAATGAATAAATAACTGCTATTTTTCCATGCAAGTCCTCTGGGTGATGTTCTGCCTGACTGCACAAATCCTTGTGCCACAAATGAATGGAGGCTTGAGGCTTTGATGGCAGTGCCAACATCGTAAGCATCCATGCCATGCGCGCAAGCACACATTCACAAACAGTCGTCAAATAGACAGTGGGCAATTACAAGTCCTTGCACTGGTTGACTGACTTTAATATTTGATGAAGGTTGCAGCATAAAAATACAAAGTCAAATACTCATAAAATATAACCCTGCAAAGAACACAAAGTCAACAATAAGTCATAAATTACATAAAGCTGCTGCATTTTTTCTAGCTTTTATTGATTACTGACTATGTGTCTGGCATGCCACTATAGATTAGTCAACATTCATCTCTTCAGTATATTCCCCAATAAATGAGCCATTGTATTTGGAAATAATGAGGTAATCTATACACTTTTCTGAAAAATAAAATAAATAAATAATAATAATAATGAAACCTGCAATAAAATTTTATTGTTTGTGCACACAAATTTATTAATGGTGGCTTGGTTTTTTTTTTTATCTTGACTTAAGTTTGCTAACAATGCCTTAAAGGGATGTTTTTTGGACATTAGTTGGTTGTTAGTGTAGGGACACAAGCCACATGGGAGTATGGTATTAAGAGATTCCCCAGCCAGTTGGAGACTGGTGAGGAAAAATGAGTTACATAACAGACTGGACCCAAATAGGAGCATCCTGAGCCACCAAACACGCAACAACAACAACTTGTAATCATCCAAAACACACCACATACCATGCTATCTGTCAGGTGCATAAGAGAACACCCCTACCTCACTTACTTTAGTGCATTAACATAAGTTGATTCAACACAAGATGAAAATGTAAAACAAAAAAAAAAAAATTTAAAGTACTAATTAAAGATAAGAATAAAATCTTAAGGGAAACACTGCACACTTGCCAAATTTAAAGTATTCAGCATATTACTACCAGTGTTTGACAGACTGTTAATCATCAACTTGTAAGATAATATGTGATAAATTTCGAAGTCTGCAATTGCCCCAAAACTGCAGCACAGATTTTTAAAAGATGATTGCCGCAAATTATGGAAAAAAAGGCTCCAGGGTGTTGATTTAAATTTCATCTCTTTGTCTCAATGAGACATTTCACTGAGTCGTTTCTGATAACATCAGCAATGCTGATGTAACTGTGTTTGACTGAGCTCTATATTTGCCTCCAACTGCCTCAGAAGAGGAAACTACTGCCTATTGCCAGAAGAGGATAGATAGATAGATAAATAAATAGATAGATGAGGGACTTAGTGCTAGACTTTTCTGTCTCCAGTTTCCAAGCCTCCAGGGATCCCTGACCATATTGTGTCCCTTGTTAGGAGTCTGCTGTTAGCCTGTGTAAATCTCTGTGCAGGTATGTGTGTGTGTGTGTGTGTGTGTGTGTGTGTGTGTCCTGCTAAGGCTGCCTGAGGAATATTTGGATGCTTATTAACCTCAGCATGTGGAAAGCAGTTTGGGTTTTACCCTTTAATGGATGGGTGGAGCAAGAGGTGCACACTTCTCTGACTCCCCTGCTTTTTCCTCTTGCTGACTTTTATTCCCTCACCAGAGACCTATTCAGCAGCCCAGAATATCCACAACAGACAGCAGCTGGAGAAAATGCCGACATGAACTGACACAAATACAAAGAGGCTCATGGATTCTTGGGCTTTGTTCTACTGATAGCAACACACACACAAACACTCATACACTCTCTGATGTAAAACATGTGAATGTGAATCCAGAGGGAACATCAAGTCAAGATGCTAGAAGAATCATTTAAATGCTATGTAAGTTTGTGTTGTGTGTAACATGCAAGAGAATCTTGTTCTAACACAAACCCTAACCATGTTGACATGTGTGTACTCAGAATTAGCAGATATGTGCTTTCGGAGTTGGTAAAGATCGCCTTCTTGTCCTGTTTAACCTAAAGGGGTACCCCTGTAACATCATTTTCCAACATGAAGAAGAACCCCATGTTTGGTGCTGTTTGGGTAGAGTCAATAAATAATAATAATGAAAAAAAAACTTGTTGGGGTTTAAATACACCCTTGTGAAAGATACGTTTCTGCCATCTGCAGTCTGTTTACCACAGTTATGCATCCCACAACAGTGCCAATGCCAGCAAGCACTTTTGCCCGTGTTCTCGTGGTATTTAGTTTAGACAGTGAACAGAGGATCCAATTGAACTCTGTTAGATCATCCTGCATGCCTCTACCTTATCACTCTGTGATACGGAGCCAGAAATGGTTCAGGCATGCTGTAGGCTGTGCAGAATCCACTGCAGCGCTTATTTATTTTGTTAGATAAATGTTCTCTCTCATATTTTATAGCCAAAATTAGAGATATGCTTATGCACCCATTGAAATGTGAAAGTAAAATAACAAACCCCCTTGGGCTATTTTCCATTTTATTTTAATTTGGCAGTGTCAGGAGCTGCAGGTTAAAGTGGCTCCATGGTGTAGTGGTTTATACACTTGTGAAAGATCTTCGGTTCAGCACCGGAAGGAGACACAAACCCAGCCTCAGGGGGGATCACAAGCATGTGTACTCCTAGTGCCGGTCCAAAGCCCGGTTAAATGGGAGGGTTGCATCAGGAAGGGCATCTGGCGTAACAGTCTGTGCTAAATCAAACATGTGGATCCATCCGCTGTGGCGACCCCTAGCGAACTAAGGGAGCGGGTTAAAGGACCCAAATGTAGATACAGGAGGCAGTGTGATTAAACAGAAGCCAAGCCATTTATTAAAGCTGAACACAAAACAAAGACCAAAAATGAGAATGAACAAAATCCAAGTAAGCCCAGGCAATCACAGAGGGAAACAAATTGGGTGAGCTGAAGGGGGGTGGGTGACAGGACTGTACATGGGGTAATTAGGGAAGTGGAGACAGTTGGGGCAAACTAGACACAGGTGTAAACAATCGAGACAATGAAACAGGGGAGGAAATAAAACTAAGCACACGGCACAAGAGACAACTAACTACCAAAGTAAAACAGGAACTAACTTATGGTATAACTACCAAACACAGAGACAAACTATACTGAACAAAAGAGACAATGAGGAAACTAAGCACCAATAAGAGACTCCATAAACACTGACTAGAGCTCATATACAACAAGAGTTAAAAGGTTTAAAATGCAAGTGTACAAAAAGTTAAAAACCTCAAGCAAATAAACAAAAACAAAAGAATACAGACTCACAATAAAACCAAACAGAAAACCCATAAAGATGACTCAAAACTCCAAAGAATACACACTTAAATATAATCACAAGGACACAGGGGAGGTTATAAGAGTAAATACTAAACATGAATGAAAACAAAAGAGAAAAGGAAACACAGGACTAGTTCACTATGAAATAGAAGGAAATCAAGAACACAGGAATATACTAACACAAAATCTAAACAATAAACATCAAAAACAGGCCAAAACTTGGGGATCATGACAGGCAGGTCACATCATTTAATATCGTCATGTGTTGCACGTGTAGTACACATATGTCTTGCCATTTTTTATTCAGTGTTTACCAATCCACTTCACAAAATGTACTTTAAAATCTTTACAACCTATGCTACTAATCAGATCTGTCGCTTTTAAAGATACAATGTTACAGATAACAAGATACCTCATTAGTCTGGATGAATGTGGAGCAAAAAATGACAGAGAGCAAGTCCAGTGAGCAGGGAGTTATACTAAGGTGAATTGTCTAGGGCAGGTGCCTCTGGGCCAAATTTTTCTTCTAACCTAACTGCTTACCCAAACTTACTGCACAGTAAGCTGTTATCAGGGCCATTTACTGATGGTCTCTGCTTGTAAGTTTGCCAATTTTCTTTACTGACCAACAAACGGGAAGAGAGAGTGCACACTGACCTTGAACATAGAATGGCCTTCATGTTGTCAACCTTTCACCCAAATTCAATATTAACAAGGAGATAATGGGTAAGCTAGCAGATAAGCTAAACACTGATTTAGTGAACCTAACTCTTCTTTCAGTTACACTGACTTATTCTATAACTCACCCGTCATTTAAACTGTGAGGGAGAGTGCTCATTTTCTGAACTTGAATGCATGAAGACTGACTTAGAGTCAAGACAACAAAGAAATGTCTTAGTGGAAAATGAATAAGGATTAGATTTTAATAAACTGCAGGATGTCTCGTGCGTATCGAAGTGTGAAAATCACCTTATTTCAAGTAAAACAGCTTATTCTTACTTTCTAGTATTATTTACAACTTCTTCAGTTCTGTAACAAGTTGGTACGCTTTATTATCAATGCTCATCAAGAGATAGCACGTACTGTGAAACAATTTTCAGTGAGATGTTCAGCAGCTGTCCATTCATTCAATGTCATGTGCATTCATTTCAAACCATGAGCAGGGCATTGTTGACTATGAATGGAACATTTATATTTAAAAATAGAAATATTGTTTTAACCGAACAGTGTACACTTCAAACGTTAATGATGAGAAAACTATCTCATAATCATGATCAAGAATAGAAGTGTACATCAGGATTGTCTAATAACTTCTAATTATGACCAAAATGTAAATATACATTTGCAGCACACAGTGCCTTAAAGGACTACTATTTATTTACTATTGACTGATCAAGTTGCATCTTGTGGAAAGAATGCAGATTGCACCCAGCTGAATAACCTAACTTGCAGCCACTAAAGACGTGAAAACCAAAAAAGAGCCAGTGTTTGGTTTGTCCACTCCATGCTGCTGTAGAATCAAGGTGGTGCACCACGGCATAATGGATGACTGAGGATCTGCTCATTTTGTAGAAATAAAGGGCCCATTTTCAGCTAAAACACAAACCTTTTTTTTTTTTTTTAATTTCTGATAATTATGCATTAACAACATCATATTTATCAATTTTATATTCCTTTGTCTACCAATATGTAGCTCTGTATCCTGCACACTGGACCTTTAAGTTTCCCCTTATGTCAGGGGTGTCTAAACTTTCTTTCCAGGAGTGCCAGATTTATTAATGGAAAATCATCCAGGGGCCAACAATCTCCCCTGACATTTGTTGAAGCATAAAAGTTATGTTTTTGTTTTTTTTTACCATTTTATTTTCAATAACACAACAATTGTCATTAAGGTCATCAGGTGTGTTCAAGCCTTAACAAGTGTCCACCAGTTGTCACTTAATATCTAACAATATGTCTTCAATTCTCTGTGCTACAGTATTGCGAGCCAGGCGAAGATTAGCAAACACTTGTTTCCTCTCAGGACAAATGTTCTCCACCATTTTCATGACACAGTCTCTGATAAACTCACCCTCTGTGAAAGTTTTGCCATTTTTAACGATTAACATGGCCACTTCATAGCTTGCTTTGGTGGTATTTTCATTTGAATCAAGGGCTTGCGTGAAGAATCGCTGTTGAGAGACCAAGCCAGCTTCAAGTTGCTTTACTTTTTCAGCACAGTCGCTCCCTCGTATGCATTAGCATGTTTTGTCTGACAGTGTCTCTTTGCATTGAATTCCTTATGCACAGCAAACTTGGCAAATTGGGCAATTGTTTCTGTTTTCAGTGAAAAAAATATTGCAATTTCCATCTCTCCTGGAAGCGCAACTTTTCTCTTTTTTACATGTGCAATAGCAGAAATTATCCACAAGCAGTTGCAACATAGATCAGATGGTGCTGCCACCATGAGGTGAATAGAGAAATTACACTCTGAACTTGTATGATTTATTAATTCTGTTTGACAGTGGTGGCTGGCCATAAATAACACATTTTAAGATGGGAGCGAAGGGTCATGATTGGCTCCTGGGCCGGACTTTGGACATGCCTGCCTTAAGTGGTCAAGTGAAAGCTGAGAATCAGCATCAAGCTAGGTGCCATGTTTGTGTAAGATATTTGCATTGAACAGATCAGGCTACTCTAGTTGTTGTAGCACTAGAATGACTGATGAAAAGAATCAAAAGAAGAGGAATTCAGTCAGCAGCTAATAGTTATCCTCTAAGCACAAGATTACAAATGGATGGATCCTTTGCTTTGTTTTCAGAAGTGTTTATGTCCACGTGTGCCTGCCTTGATGAGTCGATAAATGGCAGCAGGTGAAACATGGCACCTGAAGTGCTGTTATTAATGTATCTGCAGAATGTATTATAATAATATGAAGACTTTCTGAAGCAGCAAAGAAAGAAGAAAAACACAACAATATACCTGAGTTATTCTTCAACTGTTACATTTGATGCCATACAGAAAGTCTGTATGAGACTTTAGAGCTAACATCATGCTTTGGATTAGTTCAATCCAATAAATGAGCCATTGTCAGGAAAGTCATTTTCTTTTGTTTTTAAAGATCTTCAATCAATCACCATTAGCATAACTCTTGGCTCTTGTTCATCCAATTAATTAAATTCAATAGCCCAAGTCAAAGTCTCGTGTTGCACCATTATCATTCATTAAGAACGAAAAGATTTTAAACTTCAATATGCTGCATATTCAGCAGCACTGAGCACAAATAAATTAGGGAGGATGAAAGAAACCAAACATTTGGGAATGTGTAATTATCATTCTAACTGCTTTGTTTGCCCACGCACATATCTGCAAATACCTCTGAGGTCCCAAGAAGTAAAGTTCAGCAGATGGGAGAGTAAAGACTGCAGCTAGTGGCTTTTTTCCCTTTTTTTTCCCAGACACGCCCCTTCACTTCCACTACAGCCTGCAATGCAAAATGGATTTACAGAAAATGGGTGAGAGAGCTCATTTTTAGTGCAATGAACACAGTACTCCTGCCAGTAACAATACCAGCAATTTCTCTGTTTGACTGGATGAAACCACATCAAGAGGTCAGGTGAATGCATTTAGAAATGAGCAGTCACCATTTACTTACAATTTCATTAATATGCAAGAAAATAGGACTAATCTGGAATTGTCCAAGTTCCAGTCACAGTTGAGCAATCTGATTTTACTTTATGAGCCTGTAAAGCACATCTGTTCATTCTTTATGGAGTGACTGATTGCTGAGCCAACCTGTGATAAACACATAACAGCTTTAACACCCTGCCAGTGCCTTATGTAGTGAATCCACAGGCCCAATTTGTAAATGAAAAGCTGTGCAACACTATAAAAGGTAAAAGACTGTTTAAAATCTATTATAAAGCCACTTGTGAGGCATTATTATCGCCATACTGCAATGAATATGAACAGTGGGAAATAAATAAAGTTGATTGATAACTCTCCGTCTTTGAAGTGCTTTAACGAGAATAAAAAGAGGACAGTCAAACTTTAATAACACACTGGAGAAGGTTGGATGTAGAGGAGAACTAACAGCAAAGAAGTGGTTACAATAAAACACATGTAGGTTTGGGTTAGAACAACTCCATAAAAAGTCAACCTGCAGAAGTTTCTCAAACTAACTCAGAAGAATATATTGATTCAGCTGCCTGTTCTCTCCTCAGGCACACTGTTCTAGAAGCATGGAGGTTTTGATGGAATAAGGTTGATCACCTTTATTTGTCAAACTCAACTTTGGAACAAAAAAGGCCTGGCCTTAAGAAATGAAACTGTGCCCTATTTCACAGGAGAGAGGTGTGAGTTATAGCCAAAGGCCATGCTATCTAATGCTTTAAAAACCATCAATAAAACCTTACTAGCAATTAGGAAACTTGCAGGTATGCTAGTTCTTCATTCTCCCGTTATTAATAGAGTATGTCATAAAATACATCATGAGCCTATTTTTCTACTGAAATTCTAAAGCAAATATGGCTTCTATTCAATGGTGAGTTGAGTACAGGTCCTAAAAAAGACTTCTTCCATTTATCTATGCTTGCGTGCCAAGCACCATCTGTGTATCTATGCACATATTTTGGGAGAAGGTTGTGATGCAGCACAGACAAAGGTGTGATCCATCACTGGCTTCTCACCAGCTAAAACTGCAGTTAAATGCAGCTGCTCACAGTTGGGACACAGATCACATATTTTGCTGAAGCTATCCCTAAGCATTACTAGTGCCATGGCAGGAACATGATTCTTTATGTAGAACTGCTATGTGGCTCCCCATTTGAACCCAGGTCACTGCAGCAGCAGTGGATGAGCACTTGGTCCACTGTGACAACCTGGTTATTATTACTATGAACAGATTTTGACCGGCTACAAAAATTCCAACAAAGCTAATTTGGAATTTCTATAAAATATACTCAAGACTTATTATTGAAACGCAGCACATTTAAAGGTGCCCCATGGAGGGTTTTTTTTGCCTCTAGTCATGCAGTATAGACAGGCACCCTTCTTTACCTATAAGGTTGGACTTAAAACTTTCTTTTTTGATGAAGCTAACAGTTTGGTCAGTGAGCCTAGACTGTCCTTTAGTTATGCTGCTATAAGCCAGGGATGCTGTGGAACCTCCCATGATGCACTGAGCACCTCTTCTCTACTCTCCTCTCTGTCACTTTCCATGCATTTATATGCAACTACTGCATGTCATTAACTTTGTGTTTTCTCTCTCCCTTAGTTTGTCCTTTTTTTCTCTCTGTCCTCTCTGTCATGCTGCCTTTCTATAGATAGTATCTCTGGCTCTGGAGCTGCATGCTCCTGATGTGGAGTCACTGTCTCCACCCTCTTGCCCAGGCTTTACTGCTTACAGCTGCCCATTTCCACCAAACTGTGCACATTTTCTACCCTGCTTATGATACATCTGAAATTCATACTGCATGCCACCCCTAATATAAACGACTGCCATTATTGACATAGTTTTCTGCCTCGTTGCTCTCCTTATCAGTATAACAGTTATTAACAATAGCCTCATGAGCACACTGTATACCCACTGAGCTTTTCTATAATTGATGCTTTGAATGCTCCATATAAGCATATATGTTTTGTCCTATTGTGGGTACAGATTCATGTGCTTGCTTCTGATTCTGTCCTCTCTCCTGTCGACCCATCTCTTTTCTCCCACCATTTTTTTTCTGTCTCTCCATACCAGTCAGCATCAAGCAGATGGGTTCCCCCTCAATGAGCTGGGTTCTGCTCAATGTTCTTCCTGTTAAAAGTGAGTTTTTCCTTGTCAGTGCTGCCTTAGTACTTGATCTTGTGGGGTTCAAGCTCTGGGTTCTGTGTCTTGAGACAATACTCATTGTATTATGCTCTTTTACAAATAAAATTGCATTAAAACTGAATATATCTAACACCTTTGGAAATTTGAGGAACTGGCACTGCTTTTTTTTGCCCTGAAGGTTGCTCCTTGATCTTACCGCATCTCTTAATGTATTAACATTTTTCTATATGTCAAAGCTTACTCTTTGTAGACAACCCACTTTGTGATATCCATAACTGTATTAGCCTAAAAGCATTATCTCTTGCCCCAAAAGTGAGTGCTAATGAACTTAGAACGAACAATGTCCATGTGTGGTGAGGATGTGAAAGGATTTCACATCATATATCTACACATTATGTGCTAGAGTGCCTCTTGACATTAAGGCTTCTTGAGAAAGACTTTATCTGTAGTTAAAGCTTGGTACACTTTGCAGAATGGCGGCTGTACGCAGCTGCTCTTGGCCTTTTACACCCACTCTGTCACCCAAGTTTAAATGTCAAGCCAACATTAGCTTGTGAAACCCTGCAAGGATACAACTTGCTGTCTGACAGTCAGACTTCAGCCTTACTTACAGACACACACATACATGCGCACAACAAAATTACACTCTAAGTAAGGTTTTTGCAACAATACCAGAGAAAACACATCAAATATATTTGCATTCTGTATGCAAAAGATGAGGATACTGGTGATAAACTGAATGATATCTTGAAGTCCAGTTATTCGATTTGTGCTTTAGGTTACCAATACACACATGCACACACACACACTTGTTCTGAACCTGTCATGGACCAGCCACCTGTCACACTGTCATGGACAGAGCAGGCAGCAATGATGCAGAACAACAAGGCAGGAGCACCATTCCTTAACACATATATAGTGTGAAAACACACACAGAACCACAACACAAACACTGCTTAAAACCACACACATATCCTCTATGGCAGACACAATCCCTCACCTTGACTTGGCATATCATAAGTCAGCTGGCGAGGCTGGGTGGTAGGAGACGGAGCGAAAGATGAGGGGGTGGTGAGACGAGAAAGGGAAGGCAGGTAAAGGGTAGAGGAGGCAGAGAAGGAAAAGGGGAGTGGTGGAGCATGATAACCCAATTTGTTAGTGGTGGATAAATAGAGGTCTGGGAGGTAAATCACCACGGGTAGAGCAAATGAAATAAGGATGGAGAGAAGGAAGGAGGGGGAGGAGAAGAGGAGGAATGGGCAGGAATAAACAGCCTAAGCTAATGTAAATAATGCCAAGCATGCTTGATGGTGAGAGGCTATATTTCAATATTGAGCATAAAAAAGGCTACAAAGGGGAATTATAACTCCCCCCAACTATACTAAAAGTCATAAATCACTCTAGTGTAGCAACTGACCTATTTTGAAGGCACAGACAAACTTGTTGTCCATTGTTTGTTGGGCTGAATATTTCTTAGTCAGCATGGTTTCATTTGTCATTAGGTGTGTGTCTTCATAATTTACATTTTGTTGTCTCTTCCTCTCTATTAATTTAAAACCTTTTTATACCTGAATCTAAATTGGAGCTGTAAACAATCAATACAGTTTTATCCAGGGGACTGAAAATTAAACAGCCTACTTAACAGTTCGCACTCACACTTATTAAGGAATCAATAACAAAACAGTAAGATCTGGATAAAGTCACTCATTCAACTTTGTCACCGGGTGCTTCCTAATTAGGCTCCCAAAAAACACTGCTCAGCACTTTCAGCTTTGTTCATTGTTCATCATAGTTGTTTGCCAAAAACCTTTACTGAGAGCACTTTGTTGTGTTGAATTTGCATCAAAATAATGGCTCATAAGGGATGCACTGCTGAATTAAAAAGGACAGTGAATTTACCTCCGGCTAGTTTGCCTCAGAGCATCGGAGAAAATTGACTCTCTCTCCGTGTCTCATCTTTCACACGCAAATCCACCATTTGCCAGGAAATATTAAATATCTACTCAGCTTGAATTTGACTTTTCATTAGAGACTACTGGTCATTAGCAAAGAACAGGCTGCTACTGTACATGCAAGACTGGGATTCAAATACTGGGGTTATAACCCTCTCCATATCACTATTGCACTCTCTCCCTATTGTCTAACATGTATCCTTTTTTATTTTAAACTCCCTGTTAGGTCTATTACAGTATGAGTACCCATTTTCAAAGTGCTTTCCTGCTGTTCTTGTAAACTGACTCTTTTGTTTGTTTTTTGTAGCTTTTCAACTGCAACCTCTGCAGCGTGAACACAAGACCAGTGCTCATATCCTTTCATCCACCTGAGGTGAGTGAAAAAACTATGCAATGTGAAAGCCCTTCAAATCTAAACAATAGTGACAAAAATGGTTTTAGTGATTATCTTTTAAGAGTTTAATAATCAAAAACCATTACCATATAGTAATTTGTTTCTGCTACATGGGTGTTGGAGCAGATTTGACTGACATAGCATAAGTAAGCAACAACTGCCATCAGTTTTCCATTCAAATGTTTTGCAAGCAAAGAATTGTATGTGTGATTAAACTTTTTTTTTTCAATTAAGTACAAAACACACACAAAAAAGGTGACGCACTGTCTCCAGTTCTATCCTGTATAGGCCTCAACGCCCCCCAGCTCAATGTAAAGAATGGATACGGATATAGATTCAGGAGTGGAGTACCATCAGTCACTTCTTGTACATGAATGACATCAAGCTATATGTCACCTCCATACAGGACAGCTACAAGTACCTAGGTATCCCACAGGCCAACAGGAACCATGATGAAGATGCATGAAGGTCAGCCACAGCCAAATACTGTACCTCCAGAAGGTAAGATAGGTGCTGAGAAGTCAGTTAAACTGACTGAATAAGATCTGAGCCATCAATAAATACAACAAAACAAGAAAACTCCTCATCACACACAGAGGCATCTACCTAAAGTCCAACTGTCTGAAGCTCTACGAGCAACAAAAAGAGGCAAGGATTAGTGAGTGTCAGAGCCCCCAGAGATGAACTGATACATGCCTCAAACTGAAGCTGAAGAAAGACAGTAATAAGGAACAAGAGGAAGTATCATGGCATGCCAAGCCCTTCCATGCAATGTACAATTGACAGATAGTGGATGCAGCTGACATCAAGAAATCCTACCTGTGGCTAGAAAGTACCAGCCTAAAGGACAGCACAGAGACTCTGATCATGGCAGCACCAGAACAGGCCCTACGCACCAGAGGCAGGGGTCTACAACAGCCACTAGACAGTCTAGCACATAGTGCTGGGATAGTGTACAGGAATATCTGTGCCGCCTATGGATTAGAAAGTCCTCAAGTACCAATCGAGGGCACCTCTGAAGGAGGCTGAGAACAACAGGGCTAATGTCCTGTGGGATTTCTGGTTCCAGACACACAAGCATCTGCTGGCCAACCAACCAGATATTGTGGTGGCTGACAAGGACCAGAATATCACAGTTGTGATAGATGTGGCAATCCCATCTGACAGCAACATCAGAAAGAAGGAGCACGAGAAAATCCAGAAGTACCAGGGGCTGAAGGGACAACTGGAGTAGATGTGGAAAGGTAAAGTGGTCCCAGTGGTAATAGCAGCATTAGGGGCTGCAACCTCCAAACTAGAAGTGTGGCTCCAGCAGACTCCAGGCACAATGTCAGAGGTATCTGTCTGCAAGAGAGTAGATGAGGGAACAGCTAAGATTCTGCACAGAACCCTGACACTCCCAGGCCTCTGGTAGAGGCCCCAGCAAGGCTTTCTTTTTTTTTTTTTTTTTTAAACTTGGA
>VUQI01036185.1:0-22794 GCA_015106735.1 Paratilapia polleni
CAGGGCATTTTAAAATGGTTTCTGCTGATAGTGGCTGACATTTCTGGTCAGCTACAATCCACAGATGATGGGTTGAGAAGAGACATAGATGTGAAAAAAGGTAATGGTTGATTTCAGGTTAAAAAAAAAAAAACATAAAAAAAAAAGGATCTCCTTTATAATTTTCCAAGTTAAAGTCTCTCATTTCTATAATTTTAGATGCTGTAAACCCAGTTTACAGTGCTCCTTGGTTGTGTGTACAGTCTGTATTTTTAATGTGGCGTGTGGTAGTGTACAGTCTGCATAAATCATTTATCACTCTGGCTTTTCTGGAGGTTGACTGGGAGGTAGAAGTGGTCACCTTGCTTAGCTGCTATGTGTAAAGCGGTTTAGGTGGATCGAAACAGAAAGCTTTTGGTTGCTTCTTTCTTGTAATGTTTTAATCCAGGGTGTTACACTTCACAGCTCCAGGTTGGTTTATATTTCTTTCATATTGGATTGATTACTCACAACAGCCTATTCAGTCTCTCTTTGAAAGTGCTAATTAATTTCCTTTGAATAATTAATTGCAGGAATTCTAATAGTGCATTTTCAATCAATAAGGTTATAATGTGCAGGCTTTTTTTTCAGAGCCTTTAGCTAAATAACCAAGGGAGGTCCTGTGGAGAAATTGCTGCCTGCATGACTGTAGTTCTTCAGGAAGTGTATCAGTGAGCAGGGAAATATATATGTGGAAAAGCTTTTTTCTAGAAAAAAAAAATCATATCATTTATTGAGTACAGGACTTTTTTGTCCAGAAAATGTATTTTTTCACATAGATAACATTCAAAACATTCACAAGGACAATAACCTTATTATAATAACTGTAATCAAATACACTAGCTTCTTTATAGTGAAAATACAAATGCATAAATGTTTGATCTTAGCTTTGCAGTAGTAATGATGCACAGCAGTTCTGTCAGGTTTTGTTTAGGTGCAGAGTATATGGGATGTTTTACTTGAGGGTGGCAATCATTCATGTGAATATAAGATGCCATCACGTTACACTGCTCACGATACAGTGAGTGTGCAACATTCAGTACGTTGCAAGACAGTCATTTAGGATCCATCACAGTATCTGTGTAACTTGAAGGAGAAAACTTGCACCTAAAAAGGCAAAAAGTAGTAAATAATAATTTGATCACTGCATTGTGCTATCAGTAGTTATTCTGGTAACCAGAGGTGGGAAGTAAAGAAGTGCAAATACTTCATTACTGTACTTAAGTAGAGTTTTCAGATATTTGTATTTTACTTGAATATTTATTTTTCTGAAAACTTTTTACTATATCTCTACTTTCTACTCCTCACATTTTCAAAACAGGCTCGTTACTTTAGGTTTGAAACATTGGAGGGGAGTTTATATTTCCCGTCACTGTGCGCCTTCAAACAAACCCATTTGAACCTAAATGGAGGGAAAGGTAACATAGAAGATAATCCTATTGGTGTATCCATCACTGGGCTTACACACACGCCAACATGAAATAGGCAAAAATATAATTTATGCATCATTTATTGTACTATACTCAGGGGTTAAAGTGGGCCAGAACGAAACGGAACTGCGTTTTTAGTGCAGGCCATGAATTGTGGTCACGTAGTGGTAGCATCTAGCTACTACTACGGGAGAGGAGCATAAAGGGGGTCGCGTTTTTTTAGGTGGCAGATAATTTCAAATGCAGCATTTCTCACAGCTCAACAAATATCAGCAAACACACAAACTGTTTGTGTGCAGTTTGTCACACAGTGTGTCTGCTAGCTAAAGGTCCAGCTGCTGTATTTCCCAGGGAGAGAAAAGAATGTGAGATAACTTCACTCAGAGATGGACAAAGAGGTAAGAAAGACAGGACAGGAGAGGAGGAAGAGAGATTATTTTTAAAGGTAAGGACTGCTCGGTGACATTTGATAGACTGGAAATTTAAATTTTTGAACAGATATATCCCTGTACTTGCTGAAGTTATGTTTTTCCATATTGTGAAACATCCTGCAAAACAAACTGAAGTATACTAACTTTGTATTATTCAAGGGTTGCTTGAATAACCACTTTAGCAGTTTAATGCTAAAGTGGTTGTTTTGCAGTTCTGTGGTGAATTTATAGTAATGCACTATGTTGGACTGGTGCAGAGCAGCTTTGGTGTTCATGGTCAGTGTTGGGTTACATTAAGGGTAGCAGAGATCAATTTGAATTTAAGCTGAAGATCCTTAGAGTCATTCACTGCATTCCACCTTTATACTAGCTTTATACTGTCTAGTATAAAGACAGCATAAAGAGTATACTGTCTTTATACTTTATACTTTCTTTATACTGACTATACAGTCAGTATAGGGGATGGAAATCAGCCAAGATAGCTCATGAAACATCTGCTTATATCTTGATGAATTGGATTGTATAAATCCACAAAGAGCAGTAAACCTCAGAGCAGCAGCAGCAGCACGTGTCAGCTGATCACATCGTGTACACAGAGAAAATCTGCTGGAGCTCACAATAGAAATTATTGTGACTCGTGATTCTTTTCACCACACTGCACCACTACAGCCAATTTTAGGGTTCCCACACCTGCCAAATCCCACTTTAACCCCTGTCTATTCTCATTTTTCTGTTTAGGTGTGGATGCAAAGTCACCCATCTACAATGAAGGGAACAGCAAATAGAACTATGTTTTGTTTTTTTATTCCCTTTGTTTTCTCTGATTGTGTTCTACATAACAGATGTTCAAGCTGAGTAAATTCATTAGAATTTAGGGTGAAATAAAGTTTGTATTCCTGTGTACTAATATTAATTAATTTATTAATTAATAATTAATTTAATTATTTTATTATTATATTAATATAGCATGAGGTTCGGTTTCCTTTGCACAAAAATAGCTGGTAGAAGTGTCCTCCAAAGAGCTAGTTTTTACTTTTATACTCTGAGTGCATTTCAGAGCCTGTATTTTTTCACTTTTACTTGAGTAAAGAAGTTGAATCTTCTACTTTTACCAGAGTTTTTTTTTTTTTGTTTGTTTTTTTTAACACAAGTATCTGTATTTCTACTTAAGTGAAGAATGTCTGTCTGTACTTTTGCCACCTCTGCTGGTTACTCATTGGTGAGGAAATCTGTTTAGTGCTGGCTTGTTTAAATAAATAAAAAAAAAGGATATTCCCATATCATCAATTATATCCGCACAGGGAGCAGTATGATATATTCCCGTATCAACAATTATTTTGCCTCAGGAAGCAATACAGCGATGCAGTATATTCATGTATAAGTAAGTATTGCAACAGGAAGTGATAGGATATATTACCATATATTGTTTTATTTTATGTACCCCACCCCTAGTAATATGTGATCACATTTTTTTCATAAATTATTTAATAAATAAATCTCCAAGAATATCAAGCAAAAACAAACTGATATTGAATAAAAATAATTTGAAAGCAAAAAAGATCAAAACTTTCAATAGAATTATCCAAGAGTGCTACAATTAATTACAGGAAACTGATCAGGATTTATCTTTTGTAGTCACTTTTTCAGGTTTCACTACTTAATTTTTCAGTTTCGGTTCTGACAAAAAGCTCCTTTATGGACACACATTACAGCGCTGCTGTAGTTTTTCATCTTGGCTTTTAAATCTGCAGTTATCGGCTAGAAATGAGAAGTCTGCTTTCGACTTTGTCTTGAATGAATTGGACCCACTTTTTCAATAAACGCTAAGGATTTCATTTTGCATTACCTCCATTTTTATCTGAAGCTGTGTGAGCAGCAGCTGAGAAGGTGGGAGTGCAGTCCATTCATCTTTTTTTCTCCACGTAGTGAATCTGCCCTTAAAATATTTTCTGGAGACTTAAAAGTTGATGTGGCATCTGAGATATTTTCTGTTTGAGAAAAAAAGCGTGCAGTCCTTATCCATGATATAGAGTATTTCTTCTGGTTTGTATCCCAAACCATGACTTGAATTTTAGCTTTAACGTCCTGCTGTATATTGTTCTGCTACTGATCATTATCAGTTGACCTTGTTGGTACAAATACTCACCTACATACTACACACAGACCCACTGATTTGTTATCTGTATTGAATCCCATGTGGGAATTGTCTTTGTTCTAGTGGCAACAGAACCTGAGATTAGAGATTTGCCTGTCATTCTCTTCTCAAGTCTCGATTTATATTGACAAAGAAAAGTTGCTGGTGGGCTGGTCCATCGTTTGCTGCAACACTTGGATCGCCACACCTTGAAACATAAGCCACCAAGTTTTTTTTATAATTTCTCTGTATTTGACAAGGCGTCAGCACGAAAGAAATGTGTCTACAGTAGAAAGTTTTTGTTGGGAAGCAAGAAGAATGTAGGGGTATCATAATGTGATGGGCACTGTCATGATGCTGCGTGCGTCCACCTGTCTCCTCGCACTATGTCTGATTGCCATACTGTGAGTGAGAGGATGATTAAACCAAGCCAGCCCTCCATCTTTTGGGAGCTGTGTCAGCACAGTGGATGACACGGATACGCTCAGAATAGCTGTAAAAAAAGATGCCATCTTGAAATTCAAACACTTGAAAAGCTCATTCACATTTTTGCTGAATATGAAACAAAGCATTTTTACTTGGCTAAACTGCTGAACGAGATGTAAAGTGGTTCTGTGTGCCTGTCAGAGATCTCTGTGTGCTGTTGTGGCTTGTGTGTTTTTTAATAACGCTTTTCTTCTTCTTTTTCTTCCATTGAGTCATTAAAAGAGTTTTTATTAAACTCTAATCAGACAAACATCTTAAAATAGCTGATTACCTTTGATTTGAATGGACTGAAGAGTGTGTACCCGAGCACTTTCTGTCTTTGCTCAGTGCACTCTTCTTTGGTAATATGTGCTGTTTCATTGTTGTGGATAAGCTGAGAGTGCAAAATATCCACATCTCGATTATTTATGTTTACATATGCTCATTAAAATGCAACTGGAGCGCCGTTAATCTGAGTCTTTCATCCTGGATGAGAACATTTATGAAGTGACACACCACAGTTATGAATTTGGGTTACTTATTTAAAATCTGCCAAGCTATAAATGCTTCATATAGCTCCATAAAGAGAAGAGCTGTAACTCGTTTGAGTTTGGATGTCATTATATTTTTCTGACAGAGATGCCTGGAAATGGAAATAGCAAACCAACCTCAGTCCTTGTTTGGGCAAGTGTTGTTTTTGCTCTATTTTGTCCTGAACTGGCAGTAAAACCTGCAGCTGTTAGAATCATTTAAGTTACCAAACAAGAATTTTTCCAACTGATTTTTGTGCTCTTTCTGGTACTAAGATTAATGGGTCTAGCTAGCTCACTAGTTAACTTATTTGGATATGACCTGGTCTTTTTTCTGCCTGAAGCTCTGATTGGTTGATTGCTGACTGGTTGATCCAGCAATATCAGGAGCACCACTCTATTTGGATATCTGAACAAATCAGAGAGATGCATGGCTAGTACCTGCATCAGTTCTAACAAACAGCCAGTCTGCTTCCCTAGTTAGTTCAGAGAGGCAAGTGAGGGGTCACACAAGTTGGAAACAAATTCCAATAGGGTTGGCCAATTGGATGAATATATTGGCTATCTTCAATTGGCTAAGCTCATTTTGTCATTTTGTTTTGCTAATTTTGGAGGTCTCCCTCCTTGAGAATTCAACTTGGTAAATATTTAACCTGTGAAGTGTAACTGAAAGCATGCGTTAATAGGAGCTGGCAGTTGCAGTTGGTCCATGTACTTGTGTTAATTTCTGTATTTCAGACTATTTAGTAGTTGATTGTCCAATCGGTGCTGAAAAGCAGTGTCAGTTGATGTATCATATTGAAAAATTAGACCAAAAACTGTATGGGTAGTAGCCACAATGGCCATATATCCCTACCTGTTTGCTGCAAGCGGAGGCATCCTTCACCTGATTGTATTTAGGTCCTTCAGCTCTCTGGTTTTGTCCAGTTTAAAACCAAAATATGTGATTTTATGTTCTTTTTTTTGCAACAAGCTCTCCCATGATTGCATTTGCAGAAAATCTCATGTGGGGAGTCGGGACGTCTCTGCCTTCACTGCACACAGTGGCCAGTCGGAAAATTTCAGCATATTACTCAACCTTGTAATCCAGCCCCCTTTATATACATTATATAATGTCAATGAAAGTGAATGCACATGAGTTTTCTGTTATGCTCATTTTAGAATTTCAGACTTTCAGAATAAGTGTAGTAAGGTTTTTCTGTGGCAACCTTTGCACAGGTGTCTTAGGGTTTGTTCTTTGTCTATTTTTCTCCAAACAAAAAGGTTTCATACATGGCTTCCAGCTTCAGTTAGCTGAACCAGTGTAGGTGGAAAAGGGTTCTTGCTACCATGTTTCCAGCTTTTTGACTTTTTATTTATTTTAGGCAGCCTTTTCTTTCTAACTTTTCATATCTAAATGTCATCAGCGGGGATACACACTCTAAAGGTAACAATGAAATGAGATTTCAGGTCTCGCACATACCCACATATTAACAGCACACATTCACGTACATGTAAAGTTGTTTGCAGTTCATACTTTTGAACACAACACAGCCTCAGCTTGACCCCAGGATTTTCACTTTGAGTCACTTAGCATTATCATCCCTGGCTGTGGAGGTGTTGACTGTCACAAAGTTAAATTTGGCTTCCGCCCTTGGTTGCCAGTCATGTAGGGTCATCAATTCAAGCTTCCTTCCAGCTGTTTTTTCGGAAACTCCCAGGACAGGAACAGGAAATAACTGTCAGTGCTGGCAGTAGCTCAGACAGTCATCTCAGAGAGACAGCGTGACACGACTGGACCAGTAATTGCTTTCAGTGGGAGTTGTAATGAAATTACTGCAGAATGACTTGGACTGGTTAGAGGCAAAACGGCGAATCTGAAGAGATTTTCACCAAATCCGTCCACACATTTCCTAGAAGTTAAAGAATGAACGCTGCGCTGTGGTTTGGCTGGGAAGCGTGCTAAATATACTGTGTGGGATGCCACATTACGGTGATAGGTTGTGGAAAGGTGCCTGCCTGGGTGGTAGCGTCACTGGATGACTCATGACAAACAATTCCAAACAATAAAGAAAGTAAACACCTTTATTATTACCTGCCACACCACAGACTCTCTCATTATATGCACAGTTTGTCCTTGACAAACTTTTGTACAGTGATGACAGGGTATACCTGCACCTCTATCCTCATTCATATATACATATACAACATGCCTCACCCTCGTCATGTTAGTTAAGCTTATAATGACATACTGGTAATTACAGTCTTAACAAAATACCTCATCTGACATTGACCCCCTGATGAATCCTGACCTTCATAAGGAGTAATTGGATATCTGACTGTCGGTAGCTCTGAGCTGCTGATCGACATGCACTTGATTACTTATGTATGCAGAGGGAAGAGAATGATGTGGGAAGTGGAGTGCATGCTGGGATGTGTTAACCCCCCATAAAGGCCTGCTGATCCAATCATGATTAACAGCCTGCCACCCTGACACTGCACACTGACTCTCCTTGGACCGACCTTGGAAAGTGTTGCAACAGTGTGTCATTCTCATTCAAGGCATCATCTGTGTTTCACTTTGAGGACTTGGTAATGTAATATAGATCAGGTTGGACTGTATGTGATTGATTTACTGGAGTACTAAGTGAGCTTGTGTATTTAATTATACCATAACCTGGCCAACCGAAAATAGCGTTTTCTAAATGGCTGGCAGGTGTCTATTATAATCAAATAACAGGACACCTCAGTAGTCCCAGTCAGCATTTTAACTCTCTTTGCAGAGCGGTGCAGTTAACAGTGGCCACATTGTTTCTACTTTGTTCTAAAGTCACATTCCAAAGTGAAATTTTACATTCATATGTTGATTCTCTCCACTTAGAATAAGCTGTGCTCCATAGCAACTTTGCTAAAATGAAGTCAGACGGGACAAAGAACAACAGTGGTCAGACAGTAACATCATTTGTAAACAAGCCTTTAGGTTGGTCAAATGAAAAAGGAAAAAGAAACCATACATCAAAAACATTGATACAGACTTGGCTCTTCTTTCCGCTTCGAAGTGTCACAACGGTATGAAATGCCATACATTTCACAGACGTCCAAGTGCACAGTTTCCCTTTGCAATGAGAGATTATTACCAGTGATGTGCCCAGAATTACTCCTCATTTCTATAGTCCACTGTAGTTACTGTCCACCACATTTTTGACTGTGAATGGGAAATTTATGTACCTCCAGAGAGCCTTTAAAAATTTCTACCATGAAGCGGAAAAGTTGTACCCATTAATTCACCTTTGCTAACTAAATGTCACATTTTGTTGATGTGGAAATTACAGTCCTGCGACACTGCACCTGGCACTGATGGTGATTAGTGTTTTGGAGAGGTGGAAAGCGAGCTATCATGTGACCATTTTAGATTATAGCACATGACTAAGTGGCTGAGTACAGCATTATACTGCATCACTGGTGATAAAAATGATGGTTAAAAAAGGCATACATTTTTAACTGGTGAAATCAGGTTCACCCACAAACAAACTTTAATTACTGCAATGGCCACAACTTATTTTTTTTTCTCAGCATTTTGACCCTTAAATTGTTCAAGTATTTCAATTTTTGATTTTGTATTATTGATTCAAAGAAATATACACAGTGTAAGAGAAAATATTCTGCTTTGTTGATGTTCCTCCCTAGGCCACGAGGGTATCCACTCTACGGTGTCATGCTCACTTCTGTATATCATAATACCAGGTGGATACATTGCCAGCCTCAAATCACAGTGTGACACACACTTTATGTGACATAAATAAAGTTTCTTCATCGGCGCAGCTGTGGTGGGGGTTAATGGCAAAAAAATTCATCTGTTTAAAAAAAAAAAATCAAATCAAAGGTAGCTGTCACGTTTTTGATGTCAGGCCTGATTGATAAAACAAAAGCGTTTCTCTCCAGGCTTGCCGTTTAGCTCTGATATTCAGCAATCAAACGGGGAGTAATCCATCTTAGAAGAGGCTCAGACATATAAAGCTCAGAAGATCAGAATGCAATGCAGACATGTTGTCTTATAAGTGACAGTGAATAAATCTCAAGTTTGGTAAGAACTCTCTTGTGGATGAAGTAGACTCTAGTCACACTAAGAACAAGCCTGCGAGAACAGTGTGGATATAATCAGTGTCTTGTCTGGAGACGCACCCGTTAGTCTGTACCTGCACTGCTTAGTCGAACAGTGCAGATGGCAGCAGCATTTTGATCAGGGAGCCTCCATTGCGGCAGATCGTGGACATAGGAAGTGACAGCATCAGTAATAGAGTCTGAGGACTGCTAAACTCTGCAGGAAAGTGACGAGGAGTTGGCTTTCTGCTGACACAGGGAAGAGGGTTGGATCAAATGTCAAGGAATGCATTAATTCTCCTGTTTTTTTTTTTGTTTTGTTTTGTTTTTCCATTAGCCTTCGCAAAGTAAGACTGCATGAATATGGAGGACAAAAGTCTTGTGTGTGTCACTGAATGTGCCCCGCAAACTATCTACATGTTCTCAGATATGCTAAATGTCATAGCAAGCGCCTGTGTACATTATCAGGAGTTAAATTCTATTATCATCTTTTCATTAACTGATGATATTAAATGTCACTCAGTGTTATCTTCCACATTGCCTTGTCTGCACAACTCACTTTCTCTGTATAATGAGAGCATTGTTCAGCCTAACTTCTCTTATTGACTGAAGCCAGCAGTCGATTTAACCACTGATTTTGCGTGCTATTTGAAGAGAGTTTGTGAGTTTGGTCTGGACATGAACATGCTCAAGTGGTAGTCGATAATCAGTGGAGAGAGATAAAATCATAGCCCTCCTCACATGCAGATCAACAGCTGAGCATTACAGCCGCTGACCTGGATCACAGTCTGTCAGGTTTGAGGACAAGATGGTGCTTTTTGTTGTGCTTGAAAGTTAGAGCTTACTGAGGGTTGTTAGTATTAAAATCCCAGCATCATGTGCTGCACAACACAGCTGCCATGACAAGAGCAGATGTATATTGTGGGTGTCTAAAACACATGGCCTTGGTCTGTTTGGAGTGCACTCTAGTACTCTGACAACAGATTGTGTCCTCCCGCTTTAGACACTATTAAGTTCAGATTGAAGTTGTTTGAGTTCTAATAACAAAAGTGGCTGTGGCCTTTTTCAGTCTATCATTTGGAGGAACGGTGACCTCATGAAAGTAAACCACAAAGTATAAATTGGGTTTTCATCAAATGTGTGGTTTAGTGTTGCGTGGAGAAAGGTTGTAAGAGTTGTTGTAGTACATGTGCATGGAGAAAAAAACCCAACCAAAAAAACCCAACAAAAAACAAAACAAAACAAAAAAAAAAAAGAAACAGGCCCACCATGGTTCAAATGATAGGTAGTGAGGCCAATTTTGCAGCATTTAGAATTCAGCAATTTTTATTGAAAAACCCTTTTCACAAAACTAAACTGCAGTTGCTCAAACATCAACCTTAATTACCACCTGTCATAAATTAAGATCAAATTTAGATGAATACATTTTAAAGTTGAATGTTGATGGCTACAGGAAAAACAATGCAGCAGAGCCTTTTTTTTTCTCTCCATACCATTCTTTTTGTGTCCCACCAAAAGGCGCCGTGTGACCATGGCCACCACCGACTAAAAGACCACCCACACAGCTAAGGGTTAGGCCAGTAATGCTGCTACGCACAAACTGGAGTTACATCCAGTAGCTTCTTCTTTTTTTTTGTAGCTGATTTTCTCCATGCCTAATGCTCCCACACAGACATTTGAACAGTGCAAACACTCATTTAAATTGTAATTATCTTATGAGCTTTATCAACAATTTAAAACAATAACCTTGGCAGCAGTTCCACTTCAACATTTTTTTTAAATTAAGGGTTATAAAAAAGAACTTATTATGTATGAGTCCTCATGGTATATGTTCACCACTTGGCATAGAGAAGTTGCATTTGCCAAACAAGTTACTGAAAAAGGTTGTGTGCTACATCAGTGTGAGTAATGATCTCTGCCTGGCCACCTATATAAAAGCTGTCTGCATGAAGCCTGCATTATACACAGTGGAACTGGACTATTATTAGTTCAGTTGGAGGTTAGTCTGGAGCCACCGGCCTCAAACAGATACAGAGCAGGCTAAAAAGGTCTGGTAAGCTCAATTCTGTCTAACTCCAAACACTTTTTCTTCATTTTCCACTTTATCTACCAATGATGACTCAAGTGCCATCTCTTCCACATTATTCAGATTTGCCCTCCATCCATCCATTTTCTTAACTGTTTACCCAATTCAGGGTCGTGGGAGGACTGGAGCCTATCTCAGCTGCCAGTGCTAACATAGACAACCATTCACGCTCACATTCACACAAACGGCCAATTTAGAATCACCGATTAACCTAACATGCATCTCTTAGGACTGCAGGAGGAAGTGGGAGCACCCGGAGAGAACCCACACAGGCACAGGGAGAACATGCAAATTCCACATAGAGGGGCCCCAGCCAACCGGTGGACTTGAACCCAGAACTTTCTTGCTGTAAGGCGACAGTGCAAACCACTGCACCACTGTGCTGCACCCATTTGCACTCCATTAACTGGAAACCAAGAATATGTTAAGGAGAACTGGACACCAGATTAAAAGATGATCGACTATTCAAAGGAAATATGTGGCACGCACCAAAATAATGTCCAACCTTCCTTCATGAGGAACCCAAATGCTTCTGCAGTGTTGGGTTTATAGAGCATGCACATTAGAGGGAATGTTAGACCCCTGCTATGTGAACTAGCTGACTTCCTGTTTACTTTTTACACACACAGAAGGGATTAAATAAAAGAATCATACAGCTCCTTCAAAGATTGCAAATGTAATTGAACTAAATCTGACAGTAAAAAGCCTTTCACATTACAATTAGTCATTTGGTCCATTGTCAATACAGAGATATTGGTAAGTGCAGCTTTAAACATTAATTACGGTTTTTCGGTCTGAAACAAAAAAAAAAAGTGCATTGTATCTAGCCCAGAAATGTCAAGTACAACCCCCTGAGATGGTAGACAAGTCACTGCTCTCTTTTGTGCCTTTTTTTTTTGTTGTTTCTTGCTGTCAGCTTCATAAACCAGGGTAACATGTCAGTAATTCAGGGCTTGTGTTGATGCTTTTCCAGGATGAATCCAGTTTCTGTATCACTGGGGGTTAGCAGTGCATCTATTCATAACATGTCTGCTACCCAGCGTTCTCTGGCACTGGGTAATTGCCGTGAGTGGTTGAAATTAGGTGGAGCACCATCCAAACGATCTTCCTCACCTCATAAACCACCACGTCAACACACTGAAACATAAAAAAATGTTATAAAGGTCATTGTTTTTAGGATCTGACGTGTGTTTTTCTCTTCAAGGCACATAGTGTGGTATTTGTTCCATCCTCCTCCTCCTGCTCAATTTTCCACCCCAGCACTTGTCAGTCATTTTGATGTGCTGTCTGCTGTCTACCTCTAGCTAGAGGCTATAAATCGACAAGAAAAAACAAAACAGAGATGTTCGGTGTTTTTTTTTTTTTTCCAACATGTACACTTGGTCACATGTTCCTTCTTGCTGCTTTCTCTTGTAGTTCCTGTGACCTTTCTATGCCTGACAGCTGGAACACAACAGCAAACACATACAGATGCAAGACTTATGATATAAAACACGAGCTGTTATTTAAACGTGACAGTCAGTGTGTGTTTTGCAGCTTTGCAGGAATGAGGTGTTTTCTTTTGTTGGGGGTGCAGAAGAAAGAAACAGCTTTTTCCTCAGGACTCTTAATCAGTCAGAATGTATTGCCTCACATATCAGATCAATGTACGGAGGTTGAATGTCACCTAGTGAAATTGGTGAAAGTGAGCCTTCAGGCCATGGGCAGCAGCTAATGAAATTTTGATGCAGCTTTATTTAGAACTATTTTACAGGATTACATTCCAGGCTCCATTTCCAACTTCAAAGACGAGCTTTCAGCACTGCTGGGGGTACCGAGCCTAACGTCACCACTCCCTGCAAGAAGAAAGTTCCACACAGTGGAAAGTTCCCCCAATTCTTCTATCATTGAGAAGGCTTTCATGGGATAATTTCTAATCTGACTCACTTTATTTTTCATCCGTTTCCCACTTTGCTTTGTTAATTCATGAAGTGAGATATGCAGCAGGTTTGTGTGTGGCTCTCTCGATTAGATTAGATTAGTGCTTTCATCACTCGTGGTCAGATGAGCAATAGAGTGACTGGGGTGGTGGTGATGGGGCTTAGCGAATTGCCGGCTCTCTCCCTTTAAATGATTCTGGGAGTGGTGACAGTTTTGCCACAGAATAAACACTTCAGTATGTACACTGTGCATATTAGATGTTCATATTTCAGCTGGTAATATGCAGTAATATCCCAGAACTAATGTAATTGGTTGCATTTTTCAATTGTCTCAATGTGCTGAGTGTGTATAGACAGAGTCTTATAATCACAATCTCATTTTTGCTGCATTTCTGCAGTGTTTGCATAAGCAGGGAGCTCTATTACATAGAGTCAGCCACATCTGATCTTTCTCTTGGATGCAACAAGTGGCAGGTCCAAGTGGCAAATTTTCTGGAGGAGGAAGGCAGGGCATTGATGTAAATAAATGTAGCAATTGTAGACCACACACTGTGTATAAAAGATGGGCATAGCCACCATGATTTCCCCATTGGTTTGTGGTTTACCATTTTGAAATCTCAAGTTGACCATATTGGCCATCACCATCTTGTTTTTTTTTTGGAATGAGAAGTGACCATACCTGGGTGAGTAGGTGGACTTCTGAGTTATTAGCTAATACTAGGTAGCTTGATTATCAAGGTATATCCATGGATTGTATACGGATACCTGCTAATTAGAGCTCCTTCTTCTTTCGGCTGCTTCCTTTAGGGGTGCCACATCAGATCGCCTCTATCTCACCCTATCCCTTGCTTCCTTCTCTGTCACACCAACCATCTGCATGTCCTCTTTTACTACATCCATGAACCTTCTCTTTGGTCTTCCTCTTTTCCTCCAGTCTGGCAGCTCCATCTTCAACATCCTCTGTCTAATATATCCACTATCCATTCTGTTTGCATGTACAGATCATCTCAGCTTTGCCTTTCTAACTTTGTCTCCAAACTGCTCAACCTGAGCCTCCCTCTGATACACTCGTTTCAGATCCTGTCCATACTGGTCACTCTCAATGAAAACTTCCAGCTCTGCCTCCTGTCTTTTTGTTAGCACCACTGTCTTCACACCATACATCATAGCAGGTCTCACTACCATCTTGTAAACCTTCCCTTACACTTTTGGTGCTATCCTTCTGTCACAAATCACCGCAACACTCCTCTTCACCTGCTCCACCCTGCCTGCAAGCTCTTCTTTACCTCTTGTGCATTGTCCATTGCTTAGGATGGTTGACCCCAGGTATTTAAACTCGTCCACTTCTCTAACTTTGCCTCCAAAGCACTCAACCTGAGCTGTCCCTCATGTATTTTGTCTTGTTTCTACTGACTTTGATTCCTTTTCTCTCCAGTGCATAACTTCACCTCTCCAGGCTCTTTTTAACCTGCTTCCTACTTTCACTACAGAGCACAGTGTCATCTGCAAACATCAAAGACCTCATCTGTCAACCTGTCCATCACCTGCTAATTAGCGCTAAAACAAAATAATGATAATGAGAACTGCCTTGAGGGGTCTACTTCAGTGACTCGAGTTAGCTGAGGTGTTGCCTGGACATTTGGTGGCACCCTCTGTCCATCAAAGCAGCCATGCCCCTAGTAGTGCAAGTTTTAGCCTTAAAGTAATTTAAGTGGTAGAGTTATACATAAATTCAACCCTCATAGAGTTGTTATAAAGAGAATTTAGCTACCAAATCCGTTTTTTGCAACGGGCTGTAAACATGTTTATTTCTGCTTTTAATTTAAGCATTTTAACATGGGAATATACTGGGACTGACCAAGCAGCAAACTTTGGGGATGAAAACTGAAGTGACAGGAACAGTTCCAAAGGTTTAATGGCCAAATGAGGCTCGCTCCAAAAGTGAGACGGTCCCCATAGACTCCCATGTTAAAAATTCCTCAATTTACCGATGAAAACAACATGTTTACAGTCTGGTACAAAAAAATGGTTTTAGTCTAATTTTGACCTAATTTCCTTCTTTATAACAAATGTAGAAGATTTTTTTTTAAATTATAACTTACCTGTTTGGATCATAGATGGTATAAAAGATGGGAATAACTACAGTGACGTCACCCAGTGGTTTCTTAAGGCCTGCCTTGAGACCTCCAGATGAGCGTTTCTACCGTCGCCATCTTGGTTGCCAAAAACCAGATGTGACGAGGAAGGTCGGATCTGACTGCAGTTTCATACAATAGATAATCCTCCATTTTGAAACATGGTTATGACCAAGATTTACAAAATAGACTTAATTTTTTATTCAGTATGACCCAAAATGAGTGAGTGAGCCTATAAATGCAGCAGGAAAGTGTTTACAGAGGTCAAAACAGAAGGCCATTTTCCCACAGACTTCTATAGGACTAGAAGTCTTTTTTTCAACCACAGCTATCGCCATCTGCTGGCCTTCAGATAGAATGCAGGGTTTTAGGCACTTCCACGTCGGCTTCAGAGCTATGTCTATGTTTCATACTGTCTATGGTTTGGATTTTGTTAAGGCTTAAAGTTAAGGGTGATTGGTGTGCTGACACAGGTAGCTGTAGCTGATAACTATCTGATAACTTCGCTAATTCAAGTCACTGAACTGGACCCTTTGACCATGTCTGTGGTGTTGGTGCTTTCTGGAGCATTTTTTGTAGAATTGTCCCAATGGGTATAGACACAGGAGTAAAATGCATAGAACGAAAAAGATTCACAAATATACATCATGGAAACCCAGAAATTTCTTTAATGAAGGCTGATTAACTTGGCGTATAATGTGAGAGAGATTGGTTAGCTTTTTCCCTTTGTTAGCTGTAGCTTCATATGTAACATAAGGACATTAGAACTGGTATCAGTCTTCTTAAGTATCTCTCAGCAAGGAAGCAAATAAAGAGTGTTGCCCAAAATCTTTAAAAATTGCACGATTAGTTATTGAATCTGCAGTTTTTTCAGAGTGACTTTATAATTTTACATTGTTAATGAAATACATAGCAAAGGTCAGTGCAACATCTTTAAATGGCTTGAGTAGTATAAAACTAAGGGTGCTTAGATGCTGTCTTAGTTTGGGTCCAGTGTTGTGTCTGTGTGCTTATAATTGTAATACTTGATAAAAGCTCATGGTGGCTGACCAGATAGGCTGAGGAGGAGAGATATCACTGCTACAGCGATATTTTAAAATCAGTGACAGCAACAAATGTTTTTATAAGCAGGTTGTTGAATGCCTTCCTCACTATGACCCCTCTCTTCTCTCTGTGCCTGCCTTTCTTTCCCCTCTTTCTCTCATCACCTTCTTGCTGGATGGATGGCTTGAAGCTCAGCTGGGTGCAGCAGCTGGTGCCCCAGGAGATCACTGACCTGGGGTGAATGCTTAAGAAGAGTCAAATTAACGTTTTATTCCATTACTCACATTGAAACACCAGCAGTTCTCAATGTCATCCAGAGGGTAAATGCTCCTCAGCCAGGGGGAAAGAACAAAAATATCAACAGCACCATCCCCGTGCGGGAGGGCTGTACAAATTTCCATCTGGAGTTCAAACATTTCATGTATTTTTTATTGCTATTAGAGTTATTTGTAATATGTGCAGCAGCTCTCTCTTCCTGTCTTTATCTCTAAGGGTACGCTGTTATGTCATGCAAACAGACTGGACCACCAGTAGCCAACGAGCAGCAGAGAGAGCACCTCTGGGTGGTTGGTGTTTTGTTGAGCATGGTAATTCAGTCTGGGGAGAATGCCAGAGGAAGAAAGAAATGAAACAACTGCTGCTGCTTCAAAGATATAACGATTTTGTAACTATGCAGTCTTTTTCTGTCTGAGCTTTTATCCTTGTGGCTCAGATCACTCCATATCTTATATAAGGACAGATTAAGAAAAAATAAATAAATAAATAAAAAACAAAACAGTCGGTCCAGACAAAATGGCTTCACACAGCCAGCAGTTTGGAGCCAGATATGCGGCTTGTATGGCTATCTTCCACTGAAGTTGCATCTAACTCAATTTGCTGACTGCTGTGACATTTTTGTGATCATGGAAAAGTGCAGCAGCTGAATTTATTGTCGCAGGGCCTCTGCTTTTTTGATGAATGCGCACTGAGCTCATCCTTATCTGGCAGCAAGCATTAAAACATGAATGATCTCATTTGTTTTTCCGCCCTCTCCGAATCTGACAGACCAACAATGGCATCTGCACTGAAGACAGCAACATTGTTTGAAGTGACCAAACCCAAAGCGGTTCAAATGGAGGACTTTGCTTTATGATTGTAGGACAGAGCATGGTGTATCATAAATGTAGGGATCATCTGCTCATAAAATTGCATAACTGTCATATGTACATAAATGGGAATTACATATGAGAACAGATGTTGCTCATCAAGACTAGAACATTTTTTGGCAATAAACCAGTCCATAATCTTGTGTTAAACCATCAATCTCCAAAACATTTCATGAACTTGAAACAGGTGTTTGTTCATCTTCATAACAGTGGACTTCATTGAAAGACCACTCATACAAATGGATTTTGCAGTCATGCATTTGTGTCCCCTTTGCAGACATCCACTCACAGCCCAAAATTTATGACTCTACACAAAACAAGCATACCAAGTGCACATACTGTAGAACACTAAAATGGGTGCCTGACACTGAAAGTGTGCGCACCTTCGCCAACCTCCATCATCTTCATGGCAGACTCACAAGCACCCTTGATTGTGTAATGTGTGTAGAGCCGTATGTGCTTTCCACAGCAACGTAGGTATGTGAACACAGGAAGCATAAACTGACCTTACCTAATGGTCATATGACCAATCAGCACTTTGATGTGGTTGGATATACAGCCGCTTTGGTCGCTAGCAGCCCTTCACATGAGCTTGAATTTACAGGTCTCTGTAATGTATGAGGAGTAGGTTTAGTGGTCTCAGAGCGCCCTTAGGAGATTTACAGGTGCAATCCTTTTGACATAAAAAGCCCTTCAGCCTCCCACCTCTCATAATCTCACCCAGTTATAACTATAAAAGAAGAGTTTGACAGGCATTAGAAGAGTTGTAGAGTTTTTAGACATTTTCATGGAATATGGGGGTATTATAACAAAGGGAAGAAGGTGCCAGTACTGCTCATTTTACGCAGGGTTCACAGGAAGGTAGCAATGACACACCAGTGCTCATCAGCCTCCTACACAGAGCCAGCTGCTCGCTCCACTTACTCCACTGTGGAGTCTTTTTTTCTTTCCCTCTTTCAATCATAAAGCAGTCCAACTAAAGTGACCTGGAAGGAAGGCTTGAAAGACTGGATGAGGTTCCCTATTTTGGCAAAATTTATACCAAACCAGTCCACAAATCTCAAGAGAAATTATTTTTGTTATTGTTTGTAAGTACTCAAACGTACAATAGTCTGACATACCCATCAAACACTTTTGATCACACTCAAGAAGTTGTGAAAAGTGATAATTCTAAAGCTAAAACATAGGTTGCTGAGAGTTTGATCAAAATGAATGCCCTATACTCTCACATATTTACACTAATGCTATAGTCAAACAAGGGAAGACAGTGGGTGGAGACCGCAGCATGACCAAAGTTATTATGACATTGTGCAAGGAACTCGATCTCGTTGCCTTTGAAATGGTTGCTTCGAAGATGCGGACCAGGTCTGTGACCACTCACAGTCAGTTGTCATCATCAAAGCAAATTTGTTGCGTCAAGACGGCGATAAAATGGCAATAAGATGGAGTTGGTCTGCTGTCAATTTGCAGTTGAATGGGGTCAAGTTTGCAATTACATGTAATCTGTTTGTGATAAATGGGTGAAAATTGCAAATCTGTTGCCATCTACATGCAGAGAAATTCACATTAAATAATTCAGAGTCTAGCCAGAATCTCACAGATCACCTTGCAATTGAAAGTGAGCGTCCAACACCCTCAACCTCTGGGTGATCAGTTGGTCGCAGCTAGTACTTGCAGTCGGTGTCTGACAGCAAAAAAATTCATTGCCCTCAATGGGTAACCACAAATTTTTCCTAGAAGCAAGGAAGTTGCCATTCTATTTTTATTCTAGTGTGACTCAGCTGTAAATGAAGCCATAGCTAGTAGCTACGTACTTTAGCTTACCTTATCTTTGATTAGATTAGTTTATCTTAACACGAAGATTGGAATTAAGAGAAACAGCTAGGCTACTAGCCCTGGTTTTGTGTTTAGTACAGTTTAAAGGTGGATTTAATGACCTTTGGACGGGGCAAGGCTGTCTGTTTCTAGTTTTCGTGCTAAGCTAAGCTAGCTGGTAGCTGCTGTTAAATTTGTGTACAGGAAGCAGTCAGGACAGGGGAATCAACCTTTGTCAGCTCTCGTCAATAGATTTGTTTCCTGACATGTTAAACTATTATTTAGTTTTTTTATAACATCAAAACAGCCATCAGGTGCCCAGTCAACTAAGCAGACTAACTTAAGACCAGCAGTAAAATAAGTACATTTAAAAAAAAAAGACAAGCAGCTGTTGCTAGCTGTTGCAAGAGGCACCAATAGAGTGAGGCCTGATGCTTTCCTCTGGTGCTTTGTGATGTATGCACTTTAGAAAAATTGCATGGTTATGAAATCCTTTTGCCCCCCAAACATGCACACATTCACTCACACACATACAGGCCCATATATATTCATCCACATATCTCCCATTTTCAAGTTCCACTGGAGCGTCTCTAAATGATTTCTGACAAATCTAGCCAGTGGTACAGAGACATCTTAAAATAAGCTGCCCTTTTCCCTCCATCTCCTCCTGACTGCTGCTGAATTCAAATCACATCTCCCTCCCCTTTTCCTGAGCTCTGCTGCCTGAGGTTGGGCCTGTGACTCATCATAAAGGAAGGAGAGGGTTAGATAATGTGGTGGCACATTGAAGACAATGCACACAGTACACATGGAAAGAAATACTATAGGAGAGCAACGAAATAAGGTCAAGTTCAATAACTGCGTGGACATTATGTGAATGCACATGAGGGGAGCCTGCTGTGAGCTGGATCATATTAAGCAGGCTGTTCACAGAGGGAATAATAGTAGATGTATACAAAGAAAGCCAGAGTGGAGGTAGGTTTGTTCAATAAGTCTGAAAATAATTAGTTATTACATTTAAATATGTGATTTCCTTTTCACTTAATGTAAAGGTTAATAATCCAGGTGTCAAGTGGGTAAATTATAGCTATAAGTTATTAATATTGTAATAAATTGTGAATTCATTCACTCGTAATTGCAAGCTATCTAAAAGGAAAATGCCTGTTTGTATTATAGAAGTAAAAATAAAGTGGAAGGGAAAATATAGGAAAAGATGGGGAAATATTTTAAATCTATCCTATTTATAGAGGAAATATTGTTCTTCCAATAGATAATAATGAAAGGTAAGCTCATTTTCTGTTTCCTACAGTAATGCTAAGCTCTCTCTTCCTGCATCTCCTTCATTATTTGATTGTAGTAAATTACACAAATTAAACCAATCAAGATGAAATACACTGAATTTGTCTCATTAGATTTTGATGGTATGCAGTGCACAGTGCATACTATGCTGCAGTGCAGTCTAAACAAGCATGGAATCCCGTTAATAAGCCATGTTACAGGAGAGGTCAGCCAGCATTTCCCAGTTGTCAAAGCAAATCTTCAAATAGGCGAGCTCTATTTCTGTAAAATAGAAGCTATTTGGAAGCAGCGACACGACTGCATCAGAGCGAGGAACATTTGACATTCATCAAACATGAGCTGGTTGTAAATGAACTCCCAGCCCTGCTCAATGTGTTCTTTGTGAACTGCACATTATACTCCTGCGCATTCTTTTCAATATGTTAATATTAATTTGGTCCACTGAGGTTCATAGCTCTTTTTTTTTTTTTTCCCACTTTCACAAATCTTAGCTTTGACCTTACACTGCTGCTTTGTCTACTTCAGGGTATTACAGTCGTGTATTCTATAATCTATATATATCTATGCATCTGATCCAAGCCCCGGCAACGCAAACTCTTAAATCTAATCCTAATCAAATGTAATTCACACTCCTGACCCGTAGCTGTCTGCAGTCTGATTGCACCTGGTGATGTGTTTACAGTCTCACCGTGGTGATTAAGTGTTGGGACGGTTGTTCTCCTCCAGTCGCAGCTAAATTAAAATGAGGACGAGAGATGGGGCCTGTCATCACCAGCTTTAGCACCTAACACACAAGTGGGAATGTGCCACAGAGTCAGCAGAAACTCACTCACCTGTTATGTTTACAGTAAATTAGTACCACTACTCTGAAATTGCTGAAATCAGGAAAATCCTCAGGATTTCCCCAGTAAATAACCAAACCGCCTTCTGCCAACAGCAATTACCTATCATAGCTTAACAGCAATTACTACTTCAGGCCTGGCAGGTGTGTCAGGCTTTGGATTTTACAGAATGCCAAAGTGGTGTGAATGGGGCTGTAGTACGACGGCTACTCTATTTAAGACATAGAATTAAACTGTATTTTTGTGCTCAAACCCAAGTTTACACCTGTAATAACAGCAGAAAGGAGTTATGAACACAGTATTTACATGTTGTCATATTGTATGTTGATGATTTTGTTACCACACCAACACCTGGAAAATGTAAGTGTAATAATCACTCTGCTGTAGCTCTCTTTTTGGCTAGTTGTTATTTCTGGTAAGTACAATCTAAGAAAATTTGTATTGATTTTAGATTTTATACATTTCTGGATTTTATGGGTGGACGTACAATTAGGTCCATAAGTTTATGGACAATGACACATTTTTTTAATAAGGGATTTAACAAAACTATTGCATTAACTGTTTAGGAATTATAGACATTTTTATACATAGTCTCTAATTTTTAGAGGCTCAAAAGTAATTGGACAACTGACTGATAAACAGTTTCATGGCCAGGTGAGGCCTGTTCCCTCATTATTCCATGACAAATTAAACAGATAAAATATCTGGAGTTGAATCCAACTGTTGAACTTCTTTTTTGCTATCTTTTAACTGGAACTCTGCCTAGAAGACCACAGAAGGCAACTAAAGTGGATGATGACAGAATTATTTCCACAGTTAAAAAAAAATAACTTCATAACATCTAGCCAAGTCAGGAACACTCAAGGAGGTAGGCGTATTCTTGTTAAAGGCTACAATCAAGAGAAGCCTTCATGAATAGAAATACAGAAGGTTTACAACAAGGTGGAAACCACCCCTTACGCACAAGAACAAGAAGGCCAGATTAGACTTTGCCAGAAAGCTCATGATCCAAGTCAGTCACTTGATCTCAACCCAATAGAGCATACTTTTCAGTTACTGAAGACCAAACTGAAGGCAGAGAGACCCACAAGCAAGCAGCAGCTGAAGGTGGCTGCAGTAAAGGCCTCGGGGAGCATCTCAAGGGAGGAAACCCAGCATTTGTTGATGTCCATGGGTCCTAGACTTCAGGCAGTCACTGACTGCAAAGGATTTTCATCCAAGTATTAAAAACATATTTATTTTATATGTTAGTTTGTTCAATTACTTTTGAGTACTTTTGGTGTGTCCAAAGTCTTGATGGCTATTTGCCAATTTAGGGAGCAAGTATATGATTGCTAGTGTCTGTAATTTGTTTTTCTGGTGTTTTATTTTGGTAATTGTCATTTTTTACTTTTTTTTTTTTTTTTTTCTCCCCTCGTTTA